>VZTI01002387.1:329382-346930 GCA_013397865.1 Struthidea cinerea | reverse complement strand
GGCCCGCCCCGCCCCGCCGCACGGCGCGAGCACGGCGGAGCCCGCGGCCGTGTCCGTGCGCGCCGCGCGCGCTGTGAGGGAGCAGCGGGCAGGGCGAAGGAGTGTCTCCGCCGTGGGCAAAGGAATGTCTGTGTCCGCGGCCGTGCCTGCCCTGTGCAGGCCCCACAGACCAGTATGGCCCCTATGGGATGGCAAAAGCCTCTTTCCTCGGGCCGGCTGGGAGTGCCGGAGGGAGGTTGGCCGGGCCGGGCAGGCACACGGGTGCGCTGCCCTCGGGCACCGGGAGGCAGAGCTGCGCCTGCAGAGGGTCCGAGCTGCCTCCTGCAGAGGGTCAGAGCTCCAGCCGCTCTGCTCAGGAGCCTGCCGCTCGCCGCTGCCCACAAACAAACGGGGGAGACCAGAGACCCTCCGGACAGAGGTTTTAAGGTGATTTATTGTCACCAGGAATGGGGAATTCTCAGCTTTTCTGGGCAAGCTCTTCCAGTGCCTCACCAGCCTTACAGTAAAGAATTTCTTCCTAATACCTAACCTAAACCTGCTCTGTTTGAAGCCGTTCCCCCTTGTCCTGTCACGACATGATCTTGTAAATTGACTCTTCATCTTTCTTGTGGGCTCCTGTCAGAAGAGGCTCGTGGAAGATCCCTTGGTGGCCCTTCTCTGGACTTGCTCTAACAGGTCGATGTTCTTCCTGTGCTGGGGACCCCAGAGGTGGATGCATTTCTCATAAGATGTGTGACGAAGGTGCTAGAAAACTGGTTTTACCCCCTACATCCCTTCAGCCCTTTTTCTCAAAGTTCCAATAATTTAAATAATACCCTACTTTTTTTTTCCTTTTTTTTTTCTGACATATCAATACATTTTTGTCCTATTCCGCTCACTTTGAAGTTCTAGCACTTCTAGAAAATCAATTTCAGGAATTCATCTGACTTCATTTCTACTGGGCTGAGACTATGCAGGATTTGAACCATGCAGTACTGGCATGCTGCATGAGCCGGAGCCCTCCTAGAATGCTTGCTGTGTTCCCATACTACTATTCAAAAGGATGTTAGTGTCACTTGAAAAACCTATGTTCCCGTATTGTAAGAGATGGTACTGCTATGTGTGTATCACAGGGCGTATTGCATACAACACATCCAGGGTTCTGCTCTGTTGTACTGAGAATGAAGCTTAGAGGCATGGGTCTAACACAGGAACAGCACTGTACCCTAATGCTGGTTTAGTTCTTGTGAAAGCTGCATTTGAGTATGGCAACATGATAGACCACTTTGTCTACTGCAGCCTGAGCTGGGACAGCCACTTCCATGATAATTTATTGATGTAGCTATGAAGGATATGCTTATTTTACAGCAACTCTTTTCAAATGACTAAATTATACTACTGTGGCAAAATAATTATGATTATTGTGAAAGATGTTTTTCTTTTTCAGTTTTTATGTCAGACACTCTTTGTCTTCTGAAGGCCTAATTTCTCTAATGACAGAGAGGTTTTTCTCCTTTTTCTCTAATTTTCCTGGTGCTTGACATTGTTTGGTAATCTCTCTTCCACAGCACTCTCACATCTCTGACAGTTCAGGAGATCGGACATTACAAAAACCATGTCCTGAGAAACACATTGTGTATCACATGCCAACTCTTCAAATGTTTCAGGTTGTTCACATTTTAATCTGGCAGATGAAGTTAATCTGGAGGAGGGCCTGGACAGGCAGTGATGAAATACTTGGATTCAGTTTCAAGGCAAACCATCAAATGACATCTCTTATGCCAGTAAAAGGAAACCAACCTGAGGAGCCTTCTGGTAAAGACTTCCTTCCTTTGGAGAATTTATAGAAAGAAAACAAAATAAACCTAGCCTTTTATTTAAAAATAACTTGTGGTTCTCTCACAGACACAACTAAAAACAGCCTTGACCAGGTAGGAAGCACCTGATTTTTAATACCCTGTCTAATTTTAAATCTATCATTAAGGTATGTGGCTAGCAGAATATAAAATCCACTTTAAACTCTACGATAAACTTTCAGAAGGATTTTTATAATTAGACATCACAGAACTAAGATAACATGATGGTGCAAAAATCTTACAGCTATCAAGGCCAGCTAATAAATTTCCCTTTGCTCTACCATTTAAACACATTCTGTTTGAGTCCATGTCATTCCAAACTGATTTAAGGAAGCTGGGAGAGTGGGCTAGCCGCACAGTACACTGTACTCAGTTTGGGAATTTTTCAAAACATTCATGGGTAATTGATCCTTAATGGCTTTTGACTAGAAGCTTTCCTTTTTCTTGGTCTGCAAGTCAGTATTGGACACCTAAATATGTAAGTTGCCTTCCACTCCAGCTTTAGGCATTTTATCGAAATGAAAAAATCAAAATTCAGTTGGGGTGGAAAAGAGAAACTCCTTAGCAGGTAACATTAATAGGTTAATAATAAGACAGGAGGCAAAAACTAGATACGCAAAATTTATTCTGCCCTCAGAATGAATGGTGCTACACCTACTTCAACTGCCATGACAGCTCTCATTTGGATCAGCACTACCCATAAATCGGCTTTCTAATGAAGAACTACAAAGCCAGAAAAAATTGCAATCCTGTGCAGCAAGAGGGAGTGTTTGCATTTACACAGGTATGTGTTGTGCCCTGACTAGTAGCATAAACATTTTTTCTGGCTGAAAATTTTCATGCTTGGTCTGGGTTCCAAAAAAAGAGATGGAGATGGAAAGAAGAAACTTAAAGTAACATATATTCTGGGAAAAGATTTTAGATCTATACATAGGCAGCTTTCAGTAAATATACAAAAGATGACAAAACACATAATATGAAAAACAGAATTGAAACAACAAACCGAACCATGAAAGAGGTAAAATTTATATTCTTTGGTCATAATTTTCAAATATGAGTGGGTTACCAAAATGTATATACCCTGTGAGTGGGCAAGTGAAGTTCCTATTGAACAACTTTTAGGACTGCGAGTGATACTGCAAACATATTCAAAATATTTTATTTTCTTGCAACCAAGAAATAAATGCCCATAATCAGTATTAGTAATTAAACTGGTTTATTTTCAAGTAGCATGTGTATGCCAATTAATGTTAATAATTAATGTGCTGGTTTTTACTTCAGCACTGCCATAAAGAATCTGTTTGGCTATTCAGCTTTCATAAAGACTTCTGAATGTTTCCTTGCAATACAGGCTATTTCCTTTGGAAAGATAGCTAGTTACCGTGCTGGCTCTTAACCTGCAGTACCAGGAGCAGCCAAACTGGAGGCTGTGGTTTGTGAATCATACCTCTATCTTTGCCTCCAGCATCGCTGGAATAAGAATATGGAAAATCTGTTTCCCTCCGAACTAGAGGCGCCTGTTGAATCTAATGTAGTGTCTTGCCTTGATTTTCATGTCAATGAAATATTCTTCCCTCTAGAAATGCATTCATGTTCTGTGCATGTTTTGTGGGGAGATTAGGAATACTTTTCAGCTTCTCCTCCTGGAAGGTATTTATGAAAATGTTTCTCAAAACCAGTTGGAGTTGAACACGTGAGGCAGGAGGAATGTCATTATGCCTTCTCAGACCTCTGCTTCTGGTCCCTTCGAGTTGGAATTTCTATTCTGTTGTAAACAATGGAAGTATCTCCTTTCCTCCTCCTTTCCGCCTGCCCTCCATCCCAGCCAGGCAGGAAATCGGGTTTGCTCCTCCTCTAGGGACGCTGTATGGCTTTGTGTGGCTTACATATGGGATGTTTCTCTGATAACCAGCCAAGTCTTCTGTTGAGGTAAATCCAGTGCTTGCAGCACCCTGGTGATTGATCAGTGGGGCACACTCGGTGCCAGCAGCTGGTTGCAGGAAGTACTTTGGCCTGTGATCCTGTGTGGACAGGTAATATTTGAGTTAGCTGAGAACAAATAAAACTGACAGTTGGAAGTCACAAAAAGAAAACTTGTTTTTGCTAACCAGGTAGCATTTGCAGGGATTTGGCTGTGGGATTGCCAGCTGCTACAGCTTGTGACTGAGGTCACCTTCTCTTTGTATATAAACATTAGTCATTTACTAAAGAATGTAAAAAACAGGTGTTCAGTGTTCATTGGTCATCTGTTCTTTCTAAGGGATGCTGTAAGATAGCACCTGACATATAACAATTCCTTGTATGCCTGTTGTTATTAACGTAAACACACTTGTACTGTTACTTAGGCAGTGCCATTGGTATGCATAGTACAGAAAAGATAAACAAAATGACAGATGCTTAAGCCAGATGAAATTACAATTAAACTAATGACAGACAAAAATAAAGGAAGTGTGGCAGGAAAATGTGAAAGAACATAGAAATCATTGCAAGCTATGCTCCCTAATTTTTTGTTGTTGTTGTTTTTAAAGAGGCAGTTCTGCATTTTATGGCCAGTATGGTAATTGAAGATTGAAGCTGCAAACTATTATCTATATGGATTTTGAAATGCAGGAGTGCTTTTCCCACATGATGAGAGAAGATATTGAAGACTAAGAAATTTGCATGAAAAAAACCACAGTGATTTGTGGAATAAGGGATTTAAGCTGTCATCTGAAGTTGTGCCCTCTGGAACAATTTTAAATTTAACCTTCCTATCGGCTTTTAAACTTAACCTTCCTATAAGCTGTAAAATGTAACAGGACTTCTGATGCTATGGCCCTGTCTACACTAAAATCTACACATTTAGGTTGACCTGACAGAAACAGATTTCATTAGATAATTTCAAACTTATGGGTAGAGAAGTCCAAAATTAAATTAAGAAAGCATTTAAATAAAATACATCTAAATAAAATCTATTAATAAAAGGTATCCATTCTTCTACATTGGACTTTACATTTCTCTAAAATCACTGTGATTTTTACATTTAGCTGCTTTGGCAGAGCAAAGACTTACTAGAGGAAAGCCAGGCCTCCCTGCTTTAAATTCACGGACCCACTGAGAATAAGAGTCACCATCCGGTGCTGCCCCACATGTTGCAGCTCCTGCTCTCACCCCCGCAGTGGCGCTGCCCAGCTTTTGGTTCCCCACCTCAGCAGTGGGACACAAGGTAAAGGGAACGGGAAGGGAATGTGTCAGCAGGGGGTGTTGCCTTTCTGCAGGGTGCGTTTAAGAGGCTCTAGCCAGAGGGTGCTTTATTCAGTGTGGCATCACTGGAGCAGGAGCTGATCCTGTTCCCTTTGGTTAGGATTTAACAGTTGTGACAAGGAGTGATTGGTTCAAGTCATATCTTCACATGATGTGAGACATGGACGTTTCACGTATGTTGACTGTACCCTAACAAAGGACTGTCCTGTCTCATGTTAATTCCAATGGGATGATGTGATTTGTGGCACCATTGAAAAACACAGTATAGCTCTAAACCAAAGACACTGGACTTTCATTTTCCCATGCAATAGGGGGATGTTAAAAATGAGAATGAAGAAACTGTGGTTGCTAATTATTCTAATTATGTTCTAGTATTTATGAATGGCAGGAATGTTCTGCTGAAGAAGGAGCTTGAAAAGTCAAGAAAGACATGTATAAAAAAAGTGTGATACGGTATTAGCCAGTGTTACACACAGTCAGCACAGTGTCAGGGTAACTGCAGTCTGACTTTGTGCAGGTATTATCAAATTGTGTTTTAAATATTAGCGGGGTAGCTTTGAAGATGTTACTGAAGTACTCCTCTGCTTCAAGTCAAGTTACACTGGGATGATACACACTCAGAAAAAACAATGATCCCAATGCAAAGTAATCTCAATTTTCATTCAGGTATGGTGTTCACAACTACATTTTTTTAACGTAGGAGACAGACAACTATCAAAGAGTGGCAAATTTTTAAAAAGTTAAGTTTTTCCAAAAGAGTGTGAAACAGTGGGGGTGAGCAGACAAGCAGCACCCTAGCAGAGCTAAAACATTTTTCTGCACTTGTGACACCATCATTTTCCTTTTGTCACAAATTGTTGTAGCCTTCCAGCCAAAATTATTGGAATTTTTTCCATTGTGCATGAAACATTTTTACACCATAATTCCATCTATTCTTAGCAAGATGTTCTTTAGTGTGAATTCCATCTATTGTTAGAAAGTGTTATTGAGAAAATATGATTCTAATCTTGTGACGTTTTGCCTTGATATCAAGAGATCACTGCCAAATATGCAGTCATATCTTTCGTTAATAAAAACAAGTTACAGGATCTATTAATAGAGTGGTAATAAATAATGATGTTGCTGGGGGGAGGATTATATGTCATTTTACTTCTAGTAAAATGGTACTCCCAAAGGGTCATGGTATTAGGAAAATTAGCTGCTGTTAACCTAGTTCATCTACAGACTCTCTCGCAGAAAAAAAAATCATGTGTTGGAATAACCACTGTGGAAAGGAAAATGCCATTTTTAAGTTTTTCCAGCCAGAAGAAAAAAAATTTATTATTTCAGCCCTAAAGCTGAAACCACTGACCTCTGCTTCAAGGGACATCTTTTGTACAGTGCATTTCTGTGACTTTGTCATAATGTTGATGATCATAGCGAAGAAAGAAACCACAGTTTCTTTGTTGTGAGAAAACTCACAACAGAGAAGAGAGCAACACATGAAGTAGTCATTGCTCGTTGTCTAGATTTTCCTTTATTCTCACAGCAGAACATAGGACATCCTAAACACACTGACCAAAACTTCAGCAGAGCTAGTGGCTATAGAAAAGTGCATACTAATGATGTGTGTCACGTGGATGGCAACAGGAAGATCCAATGGACTGCCATGGCTTTCATGCACAAGATTATAATGTTCTGAATAGCATTGTAAATTAATGCTTTATTTTTTGCTTTCTTTTTCCCCTTTTTTCCCCCTCTGTGTGACCTCTCTATTGTCTTACCAGATCTGAAAAAGAAATTAAAACAGCATAATCTATAATCTTCAATTCAGGCATAGAATAAAATTATATCTCACCAGACTTAAGGCACATCATACATACTGTTCCATTTTGAGCTTTTTATGATTTGGTTTGGTTTGGTTTTTGTGTTGATTTGATTCCATGCAACATTTAATGGCCTACAGATTTGTTTTCTCCCAGTCGTGTCAGTTATTGGCAGAAGTGGTTTCTGAGACCTACAAGCCAAGGAATCATTTAGTAGGCATCTTTAGGACAGCCAGGCCTGGAAGCTGGGCGTGGCTGACTTCCTTCCATCATTCCATTGGATGTCTGCAGGATACTGGCAACTGTTAAAAGGAAAAAGAAGCAGTCCCTCAACTTTCCCCAGTGGAAATTTCCCTCTGGCAATCTCAGTGTCAGCATTTGTGAAGGAAACACATGCAGCCCTTAGACCTGCAGTCTGTTGTCAGTGGCATTGCTCAGTGCCATGCTGGTCATACAGGAAGGTCTCTTCAGCTGCATACTCAGTGTCATTTTAAACCTTTCAGCTTCGGTTTTCATAGGACTCTGCATTTTTCCCTTCTGCATCCCAAAACCTGAAGTGTTTAGTGCATGAGGCAAGACACTGTGCAAAGAGAAAATCTGATGATTAAATCAGCTGCCTCCTGTCCCAGAGAACTGGATTGCAGCCCTGTCATTGCCACAAAATTCTTCATTCTTTGTGATGATGGACACATTTATAACAGATATATGACAACAGTCATTGATAACAGATAAAACCAAAAGGTAGTATCTTAATTATCTGCTTAGGCAATTCATGGTGTGTAACTCAATTATAGAAATCCAGAACTTCCAAAGCAAGAGTAGAGTCAATATAGAGGAAAATACATTGACTTTGCTAGAGGGGCATGGAAAGTAAGTTCTTTCTGTTTGGAGTCAGACCAAAAACTCAAACTGTTAAGAGGGTGCTGACCTTGACATAAAGATTTTTCTGTGCTAATGAGGCATTGGATCAAGTAATGAATAAAAAAATAGATTTTTAACCTTGTGCCAGATTGCTGTGTTTAGTGACAGAAGCTCATTGCTGGACACTGGTCTTAATTCAATATTGCGAGCTCAGCAGATGCTTTTCTTAGGCTGTATTATTGCTGTGCCAAGTATAGAAATATGGTTGTTACAATACTAGGCATTACAGAAACTTGCTGCTTTTCCTATAGTAAAAGTAAAATAAAGAAAAAGAGCATTTATTTTACAAGGTTGCTTTCAAAGGGCTGAGAAATCTTAGATTTTGAGAGCTAATTACATGTTTTTAAACACTGGGAAAAAACATCTAAGCAGCCTATATGATAATTTAAACTTTGCTTAATATTGTATGTAATCCAGTGAAGATATTAATGCACATATATTTAAAATATAGTCTCTGGTGGTCACTTTAAATTTAAACATTAATGTAAATTTCAGAAGAACTTGAGGATATCTGTGGGATCAGTGAACATGCCTTTGTGTAGGGGCGGCCGGAAGCATTCCCCTGGGATGCTTTGTTCCTTGGTATGGTCTGTCCCGGTTTGAATCTCCCGGTTGGCTGTAAGCCTCGTCACTCCCCTGGCATTCTCCCATTGGTCCCCATTCCCTAATCCCACCTTTCTCCCTGGCCCCGGGTAAAACGGGGGCCCTCGGGATCGGGTTTCAGATTTGCTCTGGAGTTCGGCTGTAAGCATGGAATAAACCATCCAGCAGGATGATAAGTGAATCTCCTTCCTGCCTCTGCCACCTGACTGTGTTACCGAACACATCCCAGGTTCTGTGGGCTTGCGGAATCCCACGGAACCGGGCAAATTTACGGTATTAGATATCTAAGTTTAAGGGCTCTCAGAGCACACTGAAGTCTGCCTAGGTAATTTGTCTAGGTAGTTTTGGTGAGGAGAAACTCACTAGGGGATGATTTAGGACGAAAATTACAAAGGACAATCATCCAACTAATTGTGTTTATTTTTATTTTGCTGGTTTTAACCTTTGATCAAAGGTTGGACTCGATGATGGTCTTTTCCAACATTAATGATTCAGTGAAATTAAAAAGATTGGAAATTCTTTGCACATATATGCTACATCTAGCAATGATCTGTTACACCACTATGAAATAGCAACTTGATTTCTGTGAGGGCTGTTGGCTTAAAAGAAAAGTATACATCCAAGTGTGTTGGCAGTGCTGTCCAGAATAAATTAAAATGAAAACAACAAACTAAACTAAAAAAAAAAAAAAAATCCCTGGAAAAATATTGATGGTTGCTATATAAGAGGAGCTTTCTGGTTGTGAATGTAATACTCCTATAACATTAATATAATAATATTTCTGATTGGGGCATACTGAGGAATTCTGTAAGGAATAGCCTTTGGAGGTTCTGATACTCAGCACTTCTGTGCATATCCATAGCACATGAAAAATGGACTGAAGGCCAAAATAAACCATGAAATTGCATTTTTGCCTTTACTTCAGATAGGACAGACTAGTGGGGACTATTACCCAACCCTGTTCTCTAATTTGTTGGTCAGCCATCATGGTGAATGAGGGGCAGTGATCACGTCAGTCCAACTTGCAAGAAATTAAGATGAGATTTCTTCCTCCATAAGGCTGGGAATGTCACTAAACCACGTCACAGTGAGGATGGATGGGAGATATGATGCATCTCCGTGAAGAGGACAGAAAATCATCACAGTTTCCTTTAGTAGGAGGCATCAAACTGGTAACAGCACAAAGGTTCAAAAGATAACAGTTCTCCAAGGGTATAGATAAAGGTCTCTGCCATATATGTTGTGGATGCTAAAACAATTTGATGAATTTAATAAAGAAAATACTTTTACTGTTGAATACAGGGGTAATGGCTCTGGGCAAGAACATCCTGAGCTGGAATTCGCTAAAGATTGGAAGATGGTTCTTGAAAAATGTCACTGTATGTCTGATTTGTTCTTAAACTTCTCTAGGCAACTGTTAGAAACACAGTACTGGGCTGGATGGACTTTGATTTGACTTGCTAAAATCATCCTCATGTTTCAGAGGTATTATATATGTGTGTGTATACATTTATGTTTCCAGTATCCAAATCACAACATTGCCAATGACATTCGTCTTGCTGAACTGGAATGTGTACTTACTGAAACACATGGGAGCTGGCATGTTTCTTTTAGATGGGAAAAAAAAAAGGGTGTTGCTGGGCGGTTGTTTTGTGTTGGTTTTTTCTCCTAAGAGTATGCAAT
The DNA here is from genome assembly GCA_013397865.1 of Struthidea cinerea. Taxonomy (NCBI): domain Eukaryota; kingdom Metazoa; phylum Chordata; class Aves; order Passeriformes; family Corcoracidae; genus Struthidea; species Struthidea cinerea. The sequence continues at coordinate 336,840 of VZTI01002387.1, read as the reverse complement.
GCCACAGACATCTTTCGATGAAAATGAAAAATGAACTGTAATAATGTGCTTATGTAAAACAAAATTGGACATATTCTGCACAGCAAACATCCTGTGTTGGAATAAATGTCTCTCTGGTGATGTCAATGTGAGAACAAGCACTCCAGTGTTGTTGAAGTAATTGGGAGTCGCTGAGTGAATGTGCTGGGGAATCCTGCATAAAGCCTATATATGGTAATTTATCTAGAATGTTCTCTATTTCTGTTTTGTGAAAGCTTTATGTGGGACAGTGACTACATTTACCGTCTTTCAAACTGACACAAGACACACACCAGTCTTCAGGCCTTCCCCTGAGCACCCTGCCCAAGGGGTGGGCAGCACCAGCAGCAGGGAAGGGGCCTTCTTGCTGTGGGGTGGCACAGCACCACGCTGGCTCCAAGGTCAGGAGATAAAAAAACATCTCCTGTTGGAGCTAGAATGCAGAGGGCTGTGGTCACTGGGTGTATAAAATGCTGGCATGAGAGGTTTCTTTGTTAAATCTAACAGGACAAATAACACTCCTTTATTTTAAGTATAAAGTGAAATGAAATTCTGGAAAATAACTTCTTTTCCTCCAAGTTTAATCTAACTATCATTTGAAAACAAAATCAAGCTAACTTCAACAAATTTTTTAGAGAAGTTGCTTCTAGCGACTTATGATTATACAATTAACACAAAATTGTCATTGCAGTCACTGAAGTTAGTATACAGTACAATAAGCCTTAAACTGTAATCTCAGTGAGTTGAAATATATTTTTCTATGCTGGAGTTCACAGTTGTCTCTGCTAACATCTCCACAGGTTGTCCCTAGCACCCACCATCTTGTCCTCCAGCCTTTTGGGTCCTCTAAGGCAGCTCCACCCTCTATTCCACCATCCCATTTTATTTTGGGCACGTGACAAGTCTGAGCTCAGACTTAATCTGTTCCTTCACATTATTTTTTAAACAAAAATTAATAGCAGCATGAATAATGAAGCAAAACAAATGATAATGTGCCAGTATACAATCATAGTGCAAATGGTTTGAACCATTAAAGCGTTCCAGGTCCCCTGTGGCCAATTGCAAAGACCTGGATGGAGGAGGAAAAAACAATTGCATTCTGCCAGGAGAAGCTGTTAAATTCCTATGAGTGAATGTGGTCCTGACTTAATTACCACTTCCAAGAGACTATTTATAGTTGTCTGGGAAAGCACTTAAGTTAAATAGGCTTAAGCTTGCAAATAGAATAAGTGTGTGAGTATTCAGGGTTAAGACAGAGTTGAGAGAGAGGCACTGTGGGGTAACTACCCCCTACCCTCTCACCCTGCGGTGGGGTGCTGGAGCAGGAGTTTTCTGTTGACTAAACGAGCTTGACAACTCATCAGATCTCTACAGAGAATTTTAAAAATCTGAAATTTAAAATATTGTGCAATTTATACACAGCACTTCATGATGAGCTTCAGACTTGAACGTTGGCTGGGACAGAATGTACCACAGGAAGGCACATGAAAAATTTCTTGTGTCTCTATGAGAAAAAAAATTAACAATTTTACATAGCTATAAACATCTGAAATGTTTTAATAGATAAAATGCAGAATCTAGGCATTTAAATAGTTGGCAGGAAGAGGTGTAGCATAGAGAAAGGGATTTGTCATGGGGCACATGGTCAGTGGGATTTCCTGAGGAGAGCACTTATGATGTTTGAAGAAAATACTACTCACAGCTGATAAATAAGTCAAGTGAAATGTTATATTAGGAATGATAAAGAGAAATTCACATTGTCTTTATCCCAGGCCTTTCAGAGACAAATGAGTAGGTGCCATGACAAAGAGGATTAGAAAGGGAGATGCAAGCTGAATGTTAGCAGGTCTGCGCACTTAGGGAATTGATCTATATTTAAATCTATTGCTACAGTTGTTTAATATCTAACTTCTGTACATTTAATAAATTTTCTGTTTGTAGCTAATACAGTCTTATTAAGCTGTGAAGCCTAGATGAGTAGCATATCTTACTATTTCTACATAATTTGGTTTATTTAAAATTTGCTGTTCAATAATTCGTCCTGTACATGGTGTATTAAATCAATGTCATAAAATAAGAATTTTGGCATGCCACAGAATTTGAAATGTGCATTCTAAAAGCATATTATATACATATTTCAGCGGTTTATGGGCATAACGATAGAAGGAAAGAATAGTCATGTATACATTTCATTGCAGCGAGTATTTAAGCATTTGAATGGCATTTCTTCAAAGGCAAACCACAGCCTTAATGCTTGAAATAAAAAAACTATAAGGGAGTATTTTCTTAATGAGTCCAGATGTGCTGTCCTCTTTGTCATCTACCTCATGTCATCTACGCACACTACGCACTATGGCAATGCAACTCTTTGTTATTTCCCTACCAGGAAGTGAAGCACCAAACAATAACTTGTTATTTATTTCTTCAGCTGGATGTGGACTACTGACCCAAAGACTGTAACTACAGACCTTCCATACTCCATTTAAGTAGAATTACTATGAAGAAAAGAAGCAGGGGGAAAATATTAATGATTACAAAATGCTCGTAGGATTACTTGTCCTTTTCTCAGATGACTTGTTGCTGCAGAAAAAATGCTTCCAGATAACACACTCTTGTTTGTGAAGTCTTTCAGTAATACTTTATATTCGATTCAGACTTACCCTCTGTGTCTTTTTTTCCCACTGATTTGGAATTTTCAGTCTATTTTCCATGTGGCAATACCCTTCCTCATGAAAAGTGTGAGACCTGCTCGATGTGTGGAGGGAAAGAGTTGCTTCCTTCACATATACACAGACACAGCTCCTTACTGTGGAACCCATCCTGAGAGCCCTCAGGGATTTTACATTCCTGTTTTGCTTCCTGGGACCCTTCACACCTACAGCTGAGACAGAGAATGATCATCCGCAGGCCCTCTATTCCTGGAGCCCTGCTCTTGGCTGCTGACAGCAAGCGAGAGTTGAGGGTTTCCTACTTTTTGGTTCCTCTGAAGTGGATGACTGTTGATCACTCTTCTAACTACACACCGTATCTGTCATCTATTACACCATCCCCAAACCCTGTGTGATCCCTGGGGATTGGTTCTTGTCCAGCTCCCCTACCATCTCAATCAGTACCCCTCAGCAAGGGACAATGTCCCAGCTCGTTCCACATATTTAAAGCCAAGTATCAAACCTCTGCTTTGCCCAGCAACCTTCTGAAAGAACTTCAGACACCACAGCAGCTCAAGGCTGCAAAAGCAGGGCAGCCACTATGGTTTCCACCATGCTGGAGGATGCTTAAATCTCTGTAAGGCAGCCCAAGGAGAGCCTCCACCTGAGACAGATTTCTCAGTAGTGAAGCCACTCAACCAGCTAACAGATTGTCATAGTGTGCAGATTTGTTTGCTCTGGAGAGATGGGCCTTACAATGTATCTTTCTTTGTATTTGTGTACATTTGTGTACATGTCCTCTCTAATCTATCTTTGCATTTATATTTATATTTTTGCCTACACGTGTATGTGTGGGGAACAGAAATGACCCAAAGGACAGAGCTAATGAGAAATTATGTCCCTGTCTCTTATGATTTTATTCCGTCGGATGTGGGAAGAGCAGCAAGCCCCAGCTTGCAGGATGAGCATGATAGATGGCCATAAGGACAATGATGATGAAAGAGACTTTGCTCTGCTGTTTCAGATGACATCTATGATCACAGAGAAGTGTCAATTTTTAGTCAGGTGTCAAGACAGTACAAAGGTCCCACAGAGGTTGGAATATCTGGGAAATGGGAAATAAATTGCAAATAAGTGTTCACAGTTAGACGATGGGGATGGAGTTGTTGTTATACACAATGAAATATCAGTTCTGACGAGCTGCCATTTTCCAGTAAGAAAGAGAGAAAGAAGTGGAGTGCCAAAATGAGGTTGGGATTTTTATGCAGAATTAATGACTTTTGCTGTGGACAGCAAGAAAAAAAGAAGTTGTTATCTATAACCAACAGTGGGAAATGTTACTTACATTTTCCATGGAAAATGTTGTGATATCAATCAAGACATGCGTATAAGAGCATGTATAACAGAGATGATGTGTAGGTAGAACCCGTGATTACAAATACTGAAGATGGCAAGGAAGGGCACATGGAGAAAAGCTGCTTATGTAATTTTGATTTAATGGGTATAGGTGTGCCTAAGGAATGAGTGAATGTGTGAGCAATGTTTGTGGGTGGAAAAAAGTGGAAGGAAAGGAAAACAGGTGTGGAATGAAGGTGTGTGAAATACATGAGAACTGAGATGTGTATTATGTATTTATGGAGAAGATATAAGTTAGACAAGGGACTGATGTAAATTTATGTAGCCATCACTTTATATGAAATATGATTTATTGCCATTTATGCAGATTGATTAAAATATGTACAGCAAGCATTTAATTTCCTGTGGTGGACTTTTATCTGTTTTAAGTCAAATTCTTCCATGTTATTACATGTTCCATACTATGCGGGTCATTGTTCTTTGGCAGAGTGTTTCTTTCTGCAACCTAAATTAAAGATATGCTATGTTGCACCAGGTTCTCTGTCCCTCTTTTTCCTTTTACCCTCTGGATGTAGGACAGACATTAAAGAGGTAGGAAAATAAAAGGGAGGGAGCAGCTATGCAGACCTGGCAGGGTTTCATTGGACAGCACAAAATGCATAACAAATTAGTACTTTGGCATGAAAACTACGGTGACCTTTTCAGGTTCTTCTCTTCTTGACTTTTAATGTTGCTCAAAAATAATCCTTGGCTCCTGAATGCTTGTTCATTTCCTCACAAGGAACGGGCAGAAGGATGAGGTAACATCCGAGGAAGGGTGCTGTTCTGGCCTGGAAAATAATTGATAGTTCCTGCCTAGTGCCTTGGCATGGCTGTGCTGCAGACAGAGGGAGTTTCAATTCTGGTGAGGCAAGTGCTAGCCCTATCATATCCCACTGGTTCTCATAGGCAGCTCTGTGCACAGTTGGCTGGACTCTTGGAATCAGGTTTTTCAACACTTTTATTCATGAGTGTTTAAGAAGTTTCAGCTCCTAACTGAAGCTAATAATTTTCCTAGATACAGACAGCCTAAAAGTTAGACCTGAAGTGTAGGATCATTTTAAATCTAAGGTTTTTTTAGGATATGTTCTCATATTTAGCCTGAAAACTTTGCCCAGGCGGAATCTTGCTCAAGATTTAGGAAGATGCAACCTGTCAGTTGCAGAAGCAGCTATAATGTACCTGAAAATCTTGGACGTGTGCTTTACATAGTAGCATATGCATCTTCAACAGCTTTTATAACGAATCCATGAGATCCAGGACACACTGGATATACAGATCATGTTTTACACGGAACATGTGCATCATAATTCTGCCTGAGAAACCACAGCCCAGCCAAGTCCTTTTCTGGCTCTAACCTGTAGCAATTTGCCAAAGTTAAGACAAGAATTTAGTTGAAGGGCTATGACCTGAAGGAAATGTTCCACACTCAATCCTGCCAGGTTCCCTCTTGCTCACTGCTGTGTTGAGCTCCCTGACTCCCTTTTTGCTGCCTCCATGGTCAGTCCCACACTGTTTCTGCAACTTCCATCTACAGGTTTTTCACTGAAGCTTGATCCTCTTTTGGGACTCTGGGGAGTGATGAGGAAGAACCAGCCCATGTTGGAGGGCAGTGCTGCACATATCCTCAGCAGGGCTCATTAGTCTTGGTGGATTATTATAGCAACCTGGCTGTACTGCTTCCAGATATTATGAACTAGTCCAGTGTCTTGAAATGGTGCTGAGCTGTGCAGCTACTGTGCTAAGGTAATTGCTGCAAAGGCAGTCAAAGCAATTAAGGGAAAGTCAAGCTGTGGTGCACAGTGGACAACTGTTGGAGCATTTCTGAAACAAAAAAAATCCAATGTCCCAAACGGTTAATATAGACATGGGCCATTTAGAATGCCTAGCTCTTCTAAACAAACCTTCTGAAAATCTGGGAGACATACTTAAAATAATAGAAGCTGCAACCACCAAAAAATAGTTTGTACTGTGCCTTAACTCTGCCTGCTTTGAAATAACTCTTCAAAAACATCTGTAGCACAGAAACAGCACCTTGCTCCTGGAGATACTGCTGAACTCTCGGGACCACATGAGACAGCCTGACAAGTGTTTGCTGAAGCAAACTCTGTTGAGATGAGCTGATCCAAAACATAAGCTGTTCTGCTTTTGAAGATCACATCTATTGCCTTGCATTTGCTAAATTTTACACCATTACCACATTTTTAATCTATTTCACCTTTGCCCTCAGAGCTTCCTACACTGCTTTGCATTCATCACTAAACCCACCTATTACTCTATTGCACCTCACGTCTGACAGTAACCCCGGTAAGAAAACTACAGTCTGCTACTATTGAAATAACCTACAAAACATAAGTAGAAAGTCAGATCTATTCTGTTATCTGTGCTGCCTCTCTCATGCAATGCTCTTGGATAACCAGTGTTTTGTGGAGGGGTGGGGTGGGGTGGGAAAGAAAGACCTAAGAACTCAGGAGCAAGTCCTCTAATTTCCTGCACTTATAACCACATTGCAGCAATTAATGTTCGTAGAGATGTAACTTAAAACGGTGAATGCAAGTGAAACATAATTGGAATTGCAATATAATCCCTGGCAGGGTATTGCCAATTTCAAGGGGCTGAGTTAAGGTTGAGAATATATTGTTAACCCCTTTCTTAGTTTCCAGAAGTTCAGCCTGCATTACTTTAACTCTTTACGTCCAGATTTTTAGAGGTTTAGCTAAAGGCAGCATCCTGCCAAGGCACAGAGTCCCACATGCCAACTTTTAACCCTGTTTTAACAAAGTTTTGGGAATTTAGTACTAGATGGTAGCCGGAACTCTGCGTTGTGGGCTCCAGCGGGCTCAGGTCAAATCAGACACAGCTGCTTTCTGCTCTACAGAATGGGGTTAAGGGACCAGGTTGAGATGTCAAGCGAACCAGATGCATAATTTCCCACCCTCCATTATCCAACCATGGATACAGCATGTTCTCTGTGACTCGTGTGGTCTCCGGGACGTCTCCTCCAACATCTTTTGAGCCTCTGCAGTGGACCCCCATCCCTTTCCCATGTCCCTGTGCACATCGAGATTGCTCAGCTCCTTTGAGGCATTTCTGGCGGGCACCCAGAGAGGGCCAGGCATGGCTCCCCTTTTCCTTCATCCCCCCCCGTCCCCGCACAGGCCCCGAGGCAGGACAGGACGGGCCCCGGCGGGGCCTCAGCCTCCTTCCCCCGGCCCGGGCCCGGGGCGGAAGGCAGCCGCCCTCTCCCAGAGCCGACGTGTCTGGGTCTCTGCCCGTCTTCCGCGGCGCGGGGTGCGGCCGGGCCGGGCCCCGCCGCTTCCCCCGTGCCCCACAGAGCGGGCCGGGGCGGGAGGGCTCCACGGCCCCGGCGTGGGAACAGCCGGGCGGGGCGGAGGGA
>VZTI01002387.1:307124-328968 GCA_013397865.1 Struthidea cinerea | reverse complement strand
GGGAGAGCTCGGAGCTGCCGCTGCCCGCCGGCTGGGAGGAAGCGAGGGACTTCGACGGGCGAGTCTTTTACATCGACCACAACACCCGGCAGACCTCGTGGATCGACCCCCGGGACAGGTACGAGTGAGATCCGGGGGGAAAGAGGGCCCGAGCCCGGTTCACCCGGGCCGGGCCCGTCGGCGACATTTTCCTTCCCTCGTCCGCGGCCGCCGGGAGGGTGTGGGCGGCGGGGCCGGCGGTGCCGCTGCCGGCGGGGCACTCCGAGGCTAAGGGTCGGCGGCCCGGAGTGGGGGCTCTGTCACACTGGCCCTCCGCGGTCCATCGTGGGGGTAGAGCCCCTACCCCTGCTGCTGATGGGTTTGTCGGCAGTGTTAAATGTTAACTCTCATCCAGAAAAAAGGAATTGAGACTTTTTCCCCCCGCACTCCCCTATGGTAGGTGCTCGGACTAAGCGTTGTCTCAGTGCGAGGGGACATGGAGTGGCAGGAGCGGTGACACCGCCTGTGTTTGTACTCCTCGCGTACCGGAGCAGCCCCGCTGAAAGCAAGCGGCTTGGCCATCCTGATTTATTAGCCGGGCTGAACTAATTGGCAGCAGCAGGCTGGAGGCATGCTGGAGTAATTTGGTAGATTACCTCCTCATAAAAGATAACGCTGCGTGGAGGTAAGCAAACCGGGAAATTCCTGCACTTAATTTGACAAATACGCGGTCTGCTGCAAATTAGCAGCAAAAGTCTGCAGCTGCGTGGTGTCCGAGCAGCGTCTGCACGGCCCGGCGGTGCGTGGGGAGACCGCGTCAGGCCTTTTCTTCTCACTTAAGGTGAATAAATACGGGCAGGTCTTACGGCTTTTGGCCGAAATGCGTTATAAGCAATATTTAATCGTCGTAGCTGAAATCTGGTGGAAGCGTGGGCTCTGTTGCGGGTGCTGCCCAGTAAAAGACGACCTCGCTTCAAAGCGGTTGCTTAAAAATTTCCACACGGGGTTAGTGAACACAAGTGTCAGTATTTTAGGTGTCTTGGAAATAAGAAACATATGTCTCTGTGTATGCTTTTCTATATTAAACAATGTTTTTATAGTAAGTGAAAGTTGGACAAGGACAGTTTGAACCTCAGCCAGAGCTACCTTGCCAGAAGTATGCCTGGAATGTTAAGCAGGCCACAGAAACATTTAAGCACAGTCTGGGTTAAAGACTGTAGTAATTTGAGAGATTCCTGTCGTTTTGCACGACAATGCATAATTGTTTAAATGGCCTAAATATTTACCTACCAGATCAAGATGTTTTGTCTCATTATTTGGATGTATTTATGCATACACATATTTTTTTTTGCTGAGATGTTAAATATTTGTTAATATGCTTTAGATAGTATATTTTTTCTACGTACAAATGCACGTACACGTTGTTAGGTTCCTTTTAATACCGTGTTGTAAGGTAACCGATGTCTGTTGCTTCCCTGCATCTCATCCTTTCCATCAGATTTCAGAGAGTATGCGGTTTTGTCTTCTGCAATATCTTCCATACAGAAAATAACAGAAAAGATTTAGCCATTTACTACAGCGTTAAAATTGAGTTACTGTTCAGCTTACATAGTATTGCTAAAATTATGGCTCCGTGTTTGGAAGAAATAATTGAAATGCCACACGTTGCTTGAAATTTTGTCTAAATATTTCACTCCAAGGTTTAAACTTGGATCTATTTTTCATATTGGGTAAGAAGAGGCTGTAGAGCAGAGATTGAGACATTTACATTGGGGCAGATAGAAAAGAGATGTTTTCATGAGCATGTTATCAGTAGTTTGTACAGAATTCAAGTAGCAGGAGCTAGTTCTGTGACTGCACAGTTAATCTCTGGTTGAGAATAGACTACTCTTGTTATTTTAGTGAGATGTCTGCGTTTTGCATGGCAGAAAGTGACCAGTCTTTTTGGGTTTCATTGCAGCTATTCAGATTCCCATGGGCAGCAGCAAAGTAGGAAAGGATCAGGGTAGTTGTTTTCTGAGAAAGTTTGGGAAAGAAAGGTAAGAGCAGCAGCGAAGTGGTATTGAAGCTGTATTTTTGCAAAAAGTGGTTTAAGTGGAGGGCAAAATGACCTACTTGTGGCATATGTACCTCAGGATTATGAGTTAGGCATAGAGTAACAGAGTTCAGCCCCCCATTTCTGTGTTTGGGTGGTTTTATTTCTACCCAGGAGGAACTGGACAAAGCTATGAGACCTCCGGCCATGCTGCACTTTATCAAGGGCTCTGAGAATCAGCACCTCTAAGCTTTCCTATGGGTAGTAGTCTCTAAGCATCCCCACAAGCTTCTCTTTCCATTTAGCTGGCACGCAGTTTGTTTTGTTGTTGTTTTTTTTTTTTTTTTTTTTTTTTTTTTTTTTTTTTTTTTTTTTTTCTTTTCAGGATTCCCCCTGATATTTCTGAGCCTTTTGTATAGTTTGGTTAGTGAATTTGATTTGAAATAATTATTCAATTAAAAATCCCACCACAAAACAAAACACATTTCATTCCCCTCCCCCAGTGTTTTTCCCATTGAAGCCAAAAAGACAAAGAAATGCTAATTGGAGAAGTGCTCTATAAAGGATTTTGGAGTTTGGGAAAGAGAAGATGATGAGAGTAAGGGAGGCAAGTCAGAATGATGAAGACTGAGAAGGGAAAAAGAACTCAGAAGTGGATACCTTATAAATTTCTGTGGTGAAAAAATGGTACAAGGGTGATAAAATGAGCAGATTTGAGAAGGATGTATCAAATCAGTTGTTAGGTTCAGGAAGATACTGTGTTGCTCTGTGTGAATTGTGTTTAATGGATAGATTGTGGATGGTTGTCTAGCGGATCCTGTGGATTTCAGAAGGGAGCCATTCGGTGCATGTTTTCATCTCGTGGTAGTAGTCGTCTTTTATCTTAATAGATCATAAATTCTTCAAGGTGGGGAACTGCCTTTTTATCTTGTGTTTTCACAGTACTTGTTACATTGAGATTCTCTTCAATAACGGGATTGTAAATGAATTTATAAAAGACCGACTATGTTTGTGGTTGATATTGATGATGCTTGCGGCACCAGAGATCTTGTTACTGTTGCTGTTTGTTACAAGACTGTTTTCAAGTAATTAGAGCTTAGACAAAAAACTCTTGGAGTTTGGCAAAAGCTTTCCAAGCTCATGAGTCTTGCTAGACTTGCTGTGTGTGGAAACTTCACTTAAAATACAGTGGTGGTTTTTTGGAATAACTCTAGGGAAGAGGGCATCTTTCAGCTTTTAATGTGAGTTGTCTTGGTGGTTTAAAGATTTGAATCATGTTGTTTTGGAGTGAGGATTTCAAACTTATAAGGTGTAGGAGTGTTTTTGCATGGAGAAATCATCCATTTGGACCAGTTGGGGAGGAATTAAAAAATCAGTATGGGCTTGGTAAAGACCTAGGTTTTAGCAGCTGTGTGTAACTTCCTGCAACTTGGACTGCTGGTACTGGGGAGTTTTTCTGTCTTATGTCCTCCTTAGCATCTTAATTCTGAGGCCTAATAGCTGAATACTGTGAGCACAGGAGAAAAACCCTGGCCTTGTAGAAGAGGTGGGTTGGAACAAGGAGTATGGGATGAAATGGGGTTGACCATGGAATTTGACAGAGAAGGGAGGGAAATTTGGTAGGTTTTGAAAGCAAAGCAATCAGGAGCTAGGGGTAGGGAGAAGGTGGATGGCACCTGAAGTCTGGGAAGAAAAAAGTAGGGGAACTGGACTGAAAACCAGTAGAGCAGGGAAAAACAGGTAAGGAGAAACTGGTCTGGTGAGGGTTCAGGGTGTGAGGGTGTCAGCTCTTTTCTTGGCTGTACAGGGAACCCTGAGGGAAAAGAAGGAACAGTGGGTTTGGATGAGGAATCTTCAGGGTGAGAAAATACCACGAGGGGCAGCATGCAAAGTCTAGGTGAAGAAGGGAAGATGGTTGGAAGGTGAAATATAAGAGTTATGTGGGAGATGTGAGTATGGGGGTCAAGAAATGTAATATGTACTGGATGACGAGATTATTGAAAAGTCAGAATTGTAGAGACTGGAAATCAGCAGGAAAGGCTAATGGGCTTAAAACAGGGAGTCAGCTTGGCAGAGTCGCTAGGAGCAAGTATCTGTTGTCAGGAGTGCAGAGTAGAAACATTTAAGTGTGTACTGGGCAGGAAAGTGCAGAAGTGCTGACTGCTTTTTGCTGAACTATTTCAGGGCTCCTTATTATCATCATTTGTTTGATTTTAGCAAGTATCTGTATTACCCACTTAGTTGACTTCTTCTGTTGGGTGAGACAAAGTCCACTACTACTGTTGTTTCCTTTGTTATGGCAAGCGGCACAGCGAGATGTTCGAACACGTGCTGGTGTGATGCTGCATAATGTGATTTCTCTTTCCCCAGACTGGCTTTATAAAGGAGTAAGAAATTGTAAGTAAGAAGCCTAAATAAAAAGCATATTCAGGTCAGATATTCAAATCTAGAAAATTCCAGACTTAAAGTCACTTAACTACTGCTTGTTTTGTATGAAAAGAGCATTTTTAGTGACAAATTATTTTCTCTTATATTTTCTTGCCTTATTTGATACATGTAGAGGAGCAGTTCTGAGGGCAAATGGGAGAGCTGTGAAGTGATGAGAATTACTTCTGAGGGTTTTGCCCAAATTGGAAGATGGGCCTTTAGTGAGGCAAAGGATCTTTTGACGTGCCACCACGTGATAAGGTTAGAAAGTCAGTGGCCTCTTTGTCAAGGCAAGAGAATATTTCCTAGAGTATTGAAATTTATCTGTACAGTTGGCAGTATTCAGCAATCCAAAGACAATCATAAGCATTAAATTTTTTTCAAAAATAGCATTTTTCTGGGTCTGCCTTAAACCCCTCCACTGAGAGTTGCAATTAGTGACATTAATTGTTAAAATTCAAATACTTCTATTCCAAAACGTCAGAAAGATGAAAGCAACAGTATAGTTAGTACCGCTGCCATTTTTGCACGTTTTCTTCACGTTTGTATATGTTTTCAGACTTTTCTTGTCTACTTCCTGTTTGTTGTATTTTGATGTTCAACTCTGTCAGCTCATAGTTTTGTTTTGAGCTAATGCCATTTGTGGAATGGGAAGAAAACAAAGTGATTGTTGATCATTACTTCAGTCTTCCCTCAGAAAATATTTCATTGACTGGAAAAATTTAAATCATACTCTGTATTTGATGCAGGTTGTTTATATAAAACATAAAATGAAACCTGTAAGGCACAGAAATTTATTTTTGGAAGTCATGCTTTGAAAATGTTTAAATTGGAGCGGAACTGTTGAAATACTAATTTGGTTGTGATTTTATAAATTGGCTTTTTAGGCTGTTGTTACCAAGCTCGCAAGAGATGAAAAAGCTTGTAAAGGCAAAAAAAAGAATTGTTGAATGAATATGGATCTGAAAAATATGTTCTCCCATGAGAGGAAAAGAGTTGAATTTATTCAGTTGAAGAGGTGTTTTAAGAAGTGATTTGAGTACCGTTCATAAAAAGAGATGATACCAGAGACTTCAGAACTCTTTTCTTTGGTAGATTTGTAATAGCATTTGATAGAAGTTGAAACAGGAAATATGGTATGTTTTTAATAGTAGTAGATATTAGATGTCAGAGTAGTTTTTCCACTCCTTTAAGTGTCTAGATAAAATTACTTAACTTTTGCCTGATTTGAGTCAGCTATCATTTAAAGTTTCATTGTTTATGACCATCAAGTTTTACTGTCTCCATTGCATGATGTATCATCTGACCTGTATATAAAATACATATAGCTAAGTATATCTCATAAAGATTGGCAGAGCAGCCATCCTTTCATTAGAAAGTGGAGAGCTGCTCTATTTGGTTGTTTCTCTTGATGCACCCAGGAAGAAATCCTATTTATCCCCATTACTTCAGGCTTCTAGGTCACTGCAGTTGCACCGTTTGATTACCTCAGGTTGGCAATACAGTGGACTTAAAAGCATTGCATATAAAACAGTACTTGAGATCCAGATGTTTTGAACTTTCTGTGCAAGCCTGGGTGCAGCCACAGTGTGGATGGGAAAGCTATGCAGCTGTGTGACTGCTCTCCTAGCATGTGACTGGGAATACATGCTGCAGCAAATGGTGTTGATAAAGGGCTGCAGTGCCCTCAGCCTCTCTGGGCAATCTGCACATATTTGTACCTTAGTTCTTGCTCAGAATAATTCAGTAATATTTTTAAGGGCATGCTGTAGCTGACATTTGTTTTGAAAGCTTCACATATATATATATGCCACGATAGATCTACTTCTCTGCCTTTCATGAGGGAGATACATTCACATTTTTTTTATCCTGTCCGGTAGGTCTTCAGACAGATATTTAACTTCATATTGTGCATGAATCCCATGAAAATGTTTATGATTAAAAATGAATGAAGACACAAGCATCCTAGGTTAACATTACTTGGTATTAGGTATGATCTTCAAGCTGAGTCTTTTGTTTGGTAGATTCTGATTAGGTGTTAACACATTACAATGTTAATCAGCTGATTCTTGGTAAATACTTCTAAATCATTGCTTTTCACCCTCTGCCACCTTGATCTCACCTCTCTGATTCAAATGTTTTAAAAAAGTAACTTAATTTCTTTTCAGATTTATATTGCCGGGGGGAAAGCAGTGCCTCTATGAAGTGAGCATTCATGTTTTCTTGTAATTCAGCATTGTTATAAATGGGTGCTACACCTCCAGTGTAGTATTAAAATATGTTTTTAGTAGTTTTTTATGAGTATTAAAAATGTTTTTAGTAGTTTTTCAGTGTCTTGAAAAGTAGAGGTGGAAGGCATCCACTGATTCTTCCTAAGATGAAAGGTTTTCCTTATAGTACAATAATAGCGATTTATGGTTTATTTAACTGGTTTTTACTAGTTAAAATACATATCCTTTGAAAATCTGTCTTAGGCAGCATAAAATTTCAAGACCTAATGCATGTGTGCTAAAGCATCAAAACATCTTTTGAGCCACAGAAACCTCATTAACAAAAAAGCCACTGCTGTTAAGCTTCTTAACATTTCCTTAAAGGTGAAGGGGTTTTTTGGTGTGTGTGTGTAGTTTTTACCTCTTAATGGAAGTATTTTCAGCAATTAGATATGTAATGTAGACACCTGCCTTACTGTATTTGTGTGCGTGCTAGAAAGGACTAAATTAGCAGTTGTGACTTGAGTGTGTTACAGCAGTGTGATGGCACGTGTTATGAGAGCTGTTTCTTGAAGGGTGCTGTGACATGGTATTGATTCACATCTGCGTTGGGTCTTGCAAACTGAGAAACCCTGATTTGTTGGAACTTGTCTGTGCTTGAAACTGTCAGAGAAGGTACTTTGCTGTTTTTATATATATAAATTAATATGTATCTGAGTTGGTGTAGACATAGTGGTTGTATTTATTCTAATTAAACAGCACCAGGCAGTGTGAAAAGAAAATTGGGTGTTTGCATTAGTGTATCTTCTAAAGGGTATGGGGAGGGAAATCTCTGCTTTTCAGGATCTGCACATGTGAGAATGCAAGATTTGAAATGTCAGAAGGCTAGGGCTGGGATTTAAATTCTGTTATCTGGAGAAAAAATTCCTATTTAGGCTTGGATTCTAGTGATTAGGTTGAGAGATAACAGCTTCGTGTTTTTAGCAATTATAAATTCAGTGACAACACTGTGTAAACATAAGAACAAATGACTTGTAGGCAATAAAAAACCCTAGAAACTTATCTATAATAGAGCCCTGTTAACAAGCTTCACAGACGTGCCTGTTAAATGTAATGTTGGTTTATAATTTTGTGTTGTTTGTTGGAAGGTAGAGCTTTGTACAGTTGTATGTGAGGCCAAACAGAAGTATTTCGTTGATATATTGTTGAAAAAAGTAAAACTAATACTTTTCTCCCTACAGTTAAAAATAGAACTTCCTGAATATCTTATCTGCTGCAGATGTGACAGTTCACATTCACCAGCAAAGTCAGCCAGTATTGCAGCTTTTAAGTAATCTTCAACTTGTTTCTGGTCGAAAGAAGCAAGCTAAAGAAAACATGCTCTAGGTATTTTTCCTACCTCGTTGCCTGCTGTGGCAGGGCAGGGAGCACGCTCAGCAAGGTTTGGCAATACAGTGCTCTTGAGCTAATAATTCGCTGCTGCCAAAACCAGTAATGTCTTCCCTGCCAAGCTACATGGTCTCACCCCTCTCTTGCACTGGTACCCTTACTTATCTGACCTTGCAGTAAGAAAAATGAGAAAAACCCCCAACCCTATGCAGTATTTCTTGTCTCCTTTTTTGGGGAAGGGTAGTGTTCAGCAGCTGGTTGAGTTCCCTAAGCTGACTTAACCTTTGGGGCAGATGGGTATTTGAGTGGTTTATGTCAATTAAGTTTGATTCAATAAGGAATTGGATTAGGCAAAAGTGATGAGTCAGTTTAAAACCTTCTTTGAGTAAATCCTCTTTGTGAGTGGCAGCCTTGACTACTGATTTTTAAAATACTCCCATGGTAAAACAACACATCTCCAAACACGTTTCAAGTTATGTTTTAAAAGGAGGGAATCAGTTTTCTGACATATGATGGATGTTTAAAGGCCAACAGAAGAAAAATAGGTGTCAGAGTCAGTTTTTTAGTCGAGTAGCGGCACTGAAGTGGGTAGGTATTAGGAGGTGAGAGAGCTACAAGTAGCAGAACTGATTTGGGGACTGAGCTTGTGGTATCATCACCAGCTTGGAAACACAAAAGGCTTGGTAAAGTCAGTGGTGAGTGTTGCCATCGGTGACAGGGAATGAAGTTGGTGTGTGAGGGAATTAGACCAGATGTGTGCTTGGGAGGTGTGTGTGAGGGAAGTGAGTATAAGATCAGATGTGGGAAGTATCTTGACAGTGGAGCACCTCCAAGGAAGATCTCATTTGGATGTAGAAGTGTAGGGTGTGACTGAGGAAGAGATGGAGCGTGAAAAGGCATGTCAAGGTAATAAAAACCACAGAGCAGCTATTTGGGTGACTTAAAAGGTGGTTTTGTCACCAGTGTTTGGAGTGAGAACTCATCAAAAGATTATTCCAGTGTATCTGGGGAGTTTTTTTAAGGGAGGTGAATGTGTACAGGTGGAAATTGACAGGTCATAGAGGAGGAGGTTGTAATATTTGGATTAGATGGACAAGATTTTTGTCTCTGCTTATGGAGAGAGGCAGGGACTCTGATGATGTGTTCTTTTTCCTTGATACCAATCTAGCCTATTTTGTTGAGAATAAATCCTTCAGTTCTTAACTAGTCATTAATAGCAAGGAACGGGGGTGTAGGCTTTGCTCTGCCATGCCACAGGGTCTTGATAATTTCTTGATTCTGTCCCAGATAGGGAAATTAATTTGGACTTAATACAATGAGTATGTGCTAAAAGCTTGGCAAGATGTGATCTGCAACTTTTAATAGCTGATTGAATCGTTTGAGTCAGCCATTTAATACAGCTATGCTCCTGGCGAGGCTTGCTCTAGGTACATGTTGCATGATCAAATAAGCTGGAATGTTTCTCAGTTTGTTTCCCTACTTTTCTGTGGGTGTTGGCTGGAGTAGGAAAGGCTCTTGCCTCCAGTGATGAGCTTGGTGGTCTCCCCGTGGTTTACAGGATGGAGGCAGTTCTGTGCTGTACTGTTCACTCTTTGGCTGAAGGAGCTGATTGCCATCAAGGGCTGAGTTAGTAAATATCAAAACCTAAAGCAACTATGTTTTTTATTTTTGTTTTCAAAGACTTTTCTATTTCAGTATATTTAATTGGCAGTGGGACAAAAATAAAGTACAGTGATATCAACACCCTTGAACCAGCAACAGAGAATCAAAGGCTATCTTTCATAGCGTTCTGAAAGAGTTATTTTCAAGATGAAATATCTATGGAGAATCTTGTTGAAACTATTTTGACTTATATTGTACTTAGGCTGAAACTCTTTCTCACACAGAGTGATTAGGGTTCTTTACGGCAAAATGCAAAGTTTGGTATCAAAGCTGAAAATGCATAAATTTCAAAACTGATTTATTTAATGTTGGATTGCAGTTTAAACAGCTAAAAATAAGACTTTTAAAAAGCCTTAATGCACAACATTTTCTTAGAAAGAGTAGCCTATCCATGTTTGGGAAGGCAGCTGAAGTACTGCATAATTATCTAATTCTATAGCATAAACAAATCGTGACCCACTTCTCAAAGGTGGATAACCAAAGTTACTTGACTTGAACAGCAATTCTATGAGTGCTTAAAAGAGAATTACAGAATAAAAAGCACACTACCTTTTTTTTTTTTTTTTTTGGGCAGTGTAGGGACAGTTAGGAGCTGGAGAAAGAAATGCATGTGTTTTGAAATAACTGTTTGAACACTTGTGTGTCTTTTGCTTCCCCCAGATTACATCTTTTGGATAAGACTAAGAATCACAGTTTTAAAGATATCATAGGGCACATAGGTAAAAATCCTTGAACCCCAAACTTCAGAATAAGTTAACCACAAAAGCCAAGAAAAAATTGATATCATGACCATCATGCCTGTTGGATCAAAGGTCTGTTTTAGTAGCATCTAAATAGCCTTTAGCACTATAATTGATGATGTTGTGGTTTTGCATAGCTTGGTTTTTAGTTAAGGAGAAATCCATTACACAAATTAACCTGATAATCATCTGTTAGAGATAGCATAACTGACCTCTACTTCGTATAGTTAAAAAAAATTGGAAAGCGTTGTAGATGGAACTGCAATGGGTAATTTGTCAAAATTTGGTTAAAAACGTGTATATTCATATTGTATATTTGTCTATGTTTGTTCTCAATTGTATGCAGTGTTCCGATTGGCAACATTTGAAAAAAAGTGTACGCTACTCTGTGTTGGTTTGAGTTGTCTTATTTTTGCTTTTCTGCCAGCTCATAGTTTATTCAAGGGAAAGCCTAGTGGTGCTCTTGTGGTTATGGGTGTACTGAGATTTGTGATAAACAAGCACCATGTGGTCAAGACTCTGCACGGGTGTTTGAGTACTACTTCTGTGCTTAAGGTAGCTGCTCAGTTGGGACAATTAAATTACAGAATTATTTGTTTAGAAAAATGTTCACTAGTACCAGCTTGCAGAAAGATGGTTAAAAATGCTCCACTTTGAAATGATGGACTTGTTTCTTGCTTTTCTTTGAGATTCCTCTCAAGCAATCAAATACAATCTTTGCCTCAATAGACTTAAACCTGTGAGCTTCCAGGCTCTTCATTTGATAATGCTTCAGAGGCTGAATTTTTCTATTAAAAGTACTTTGAAAATCCATTGTAGCCTATTTCTTAATTGCAGTTTGATTTTGATGCTTCTGTCTTGTCTGTATGGCAGAAGACATCATTTTAACTAAATCTCCATATTTCACAAAGGTTTAAAAAAAATCATTTTCCCCAGAAGGAAAGCTAAAGCATTTTAATTAAAAATGGTCAAGTATTTTTTGATCAGCTATATTTTGTATTTAGACTGCCTAGTCATCATTTTGTGTTGGCTGTAGGGGAACTTGGGGAGTAAATGTCATGTCATAGAGAGGAATATCTGTTGTGAAAACTTCTTTTTGATTTCGCACAGTCCACCACCCTTGGAAATGCAGCTTAATGCATGCATGGTCCAGTATTTTAATGTCCTTCCTTATAGCCAGGACTGCAGAAAGAAGCAGCTCTTCAGTTATCTGCATTACTAAAAGGTAGCTACAATGTGTATAGGACTTAAACAAATAAGCGATTTTTTTAAGCCTTTTGCCTTAGTCAAAGGGGAGTGTGTAGAGAGACAGAAGGAGAGATCCTGGAGCTTGTCCTTATCCTTTCTTTTGTGTTGTTTGTATTTAATAATTCTTTCCATATTGAGTCTTGTGTACTGATTCAGCTAAACAACTTCTTGATTTCTCAGAACACTGTATAATGCACTGAATTTAAGAAGTGTTTTCTTTGATCTTAGTAAATGGCTAGTTTCAGCTAACTTCCTTGGAACTGATCTGCAGTGTTAGGTATGATTACTGTTCTTGAAGTGTGTTACTTAATGTTTTCTATTCAGGAAGATGATGATGTTGTTGAGGGAAAAAAATTAGTGCTGAACCCTGCATACTTGTCTGAAGCAGAATTAAAGTGGTAGGTTGGTATTTTTTTGTGTGTTTTGTATGTGTTGGTTGGGTTTGTTTTGTTTTTTAATATGGTATAGCTACAATTTTTCCCCAAGAAATTGTGAAATAAACCCTTTAACTTTTGGTTTAAACAAAATATTTCCCTTCAGCCTATTTTTGGAGTAAAATGTCAAGAGGTGTATGGTCAGGGTGACTCTTGGATTCTGATGGATTGATGGTGCAATGAAGATACTGTATTTCAGTTCCAGGAATTATTTTCTTACTGTAAAATAAGGTACTTTGTAAATTCCTGGTTGTCTTCTTTTGTAGTTTTCTGTATGCACTTACATGAAGTTTTGCTGAAGTGTTACAAATTTCTTCAGTTGGACATGATAGAAGGCTTTTGGAGCAAAGAGTCTTTTTAGTCCATGAGTAAGTATCCAAACACAAATGTATGTGAATGGTCTGTACCATGTCATTTAATCATCTGAAATTTCAGGCAATTTATAATCTACAATATTTGTTTATGGCTATAATCTCAGTGCTTCTGTTAGTAAACATTATTCTGATTTTATATCTGGAATGTTGGAGTTGAGAAATGTTTGTGGGGAGTGATCTTTGGAAGATTTGCTGAGCCATGATTAGTTTTGTGGTGGTTTTTTGGTTGGTTGATGTTTTTAAAGAAAAGTCATAGTAGTGTTTCATGTACTTGGCTGTAAATGTCACTCAAAACCTGCTTACTCTTTGCACTGAATCTGTTCTTCGGCATTCAAGGCCTTTTAGGAATTATCAGCTATCTTAATTTTTAATTTTCAGAAATGGCTTCCGGAAAGTTTGGCACAGATTTTGATATCCCAACTTTCTGTCTTCTTGGAGTGCGTCATGTGCTTAGAAAAAACTCTTACGTTTTCTCAGAAGTAAATATAAAAAAACCTTGAACATTTCATAAAGCTTAGATGTAAACCTGTTTTCATGCTAAGCCAGGTTATAGAGTGGTTTTTTATGACTTAGTAAAAGACAAAACAGCAGGTGATTCATATGAATGAAGATATATGTATATTTTCTTCAAACCAGTGTTCATAAAATTTGTCACAATACTCAGGAAATAGGCTAAATAAAGCTCCAGTGATTGTGGAAAGTAGTTCATTTGTGCAAACTTCTCCCACTGAAATACCAATACTTGTGTGTAGAGTGAACTCACTTGTAATATTGTGTTAGGGAAATTAGTTCTGGGAGTAATCTTGTAGATCTGTCCGTGCCTGTTCAGGGCTTCTGTTCGGTTACAGTGCTGATGTAGCTGATCCTGTTCTCTGGACATCTGCCTGCTAGGAGTGCGACGTGTCCTCTGTTCTGTCGCACAATATCTGCCAAACAGCCTTAAGGCAGTAACGCACTTTCATTACTATTGATGGGACTCAATTTGGATCCTTGAGTTAACGACTCTCTCTCTTTTTCTGTTTTCTGACTTGTACAAAGGTTTTTGGCCATTACCTGTTTCTTTTGGAAAGAATGTCTGAAAGGGAATATGGGTAATTTTTTTTCTTCTAACATGTAATGGGTTCAGAATTTTTAAAAAATTTTGTTGTTGTAAAATACAGCTGCCTCATTTTATCATTAAAACATACTGTAAGAAATTTCTGGAATATCTGCTTTGGGGTAATTATGTTTGGTATGTGAACATCTGGAGTTTTTGAAGTTTTGCACTTATGCCTGTTACCCACATGGTTCTTAAGATACTTGTTTTATTCTTTCTGAAGTTACTTGATAAAGAAACTCATGTTCATTTTTTACTTGAATCACAACTGTCAGTTTAATTTCCTTACATTTAGAATCTATGGAACATTTATAAAAGGCTTTTCTTTTCTCTTTAAAATACAAATTACCCTGTGTCCAAAACTCTGGTTCCACTCGGAATGCCCCGAAACCAGGGGTAGTGTCCTGACTGGAAATTTTTTCCCCACCCTCCAGTCTCTGAATATGGTTCGTTAAAATGCAAGTCTTTTGAGATCCTGTGTCCATTTTTTCTGTCTTTTGCCTTTTTATGTATGTGCTCAAAAGCTTATTTTTTGAAGTGGATGAAAATTTTAACACTAATACCTGTATTCAGATATTTCTAGGTTTTCTGTAAAGAAAAAAAACCAGATGTTATACAGACTAATAGGCTCTTAATGTAATGTTAGTACATGATGTTAAAAGTGAATTAGTCAAATTAGGAATACATTTTTTTTTCTTCCCATTAGTGAAGATGGTCACTTGTCCAGATTTTTACAAGAATGATTTCAAAATAGTAGTGAGAGCACTTTGGTTAAAGAATTTTTGAATGTTTTAAGATACTACACTTGGTAGAATTTAAAATACATGAGTTTTGTTGTGCTTTTGGGGGTTTAAGTGTTTGGGATTTTGTTTCTTTTAGAAGATGGAAATCTGTGCTATGAATAGAGTTTTAATGCAGGAGATTTTCCTTGAGTCCACATTTTACTCATTTTATATACTCTGTGTATGCTAGGCAGGCACACTTTTAAAATGTTGGGCTTTTTTTCATGGCAAAAATAGCTTGCAGCTTATTGAAAAACAAGGCAGACCTGTGCCTCAAAATCCAAATGAAACTGCTGCTTGGATGAGGCTCTAAAGAGGGCATTTATATGTTGTGGAATGAATGGCATGCCTGCACTAACTCCCGCAGGCCGGATATTTCCAAGGTATCAGACAGAGCTGTATATATTGCACTTTTCCCCCTCTGGATCCAGAGGTTTCTCCCTTGGCAAGGTCTGAAGGACCCTTGGCCCTTGTGGGGAGGATGAGGTGGGGAGTGGGGACTGGCAGGGGAAAAGTAAAATGAGCAAGGTGACTGTATGTGTATGATGTTTTTTTTTATTTTCCACCCAGACTGCCCTTCTTGTGCTTTGTGAGCTTGTGTTGTTTTTCTAATCATTGTTCTTTGAACAGTGTAGTTAGGAATTTCCTGTTCACGTTTTACTACAATGGTTTGTTTAAAATGATAGACCGCAGTCTTTCCTGACCTAAAACTAGATTAGCCTTGAATGTCGAAAAGAAGTCGGACAAATAAAGAGGATAGGCTGTATTTGCTTATGTCATGGAGAGGGGCCTTTTAACCATGGTCTCGGTTGTATCAAATACCACAAGTCATGTTTCTTAAATATTTATTAAGACAAATAAACATAGTTATTGTATGAATTGGCAGGTCTCCAAATTTCTGTCTCTTTGATTCTCATGGGTGGGTCGCTTTTAATCAGGAGAAGTGTATTTAGTTAAGACTCTGATATCTACTGGATTACTGAATCCAGCCATAGCTCAGTTCTCCCCTCTCCCCTGCTTTGTTGAATTTTTAAAATGCAGCAAAATAAGCCTCAGCAAAGTTGAAGTTTTAAAATACTAAGCAGCAAATTTGGGGAAATACATTGGGTGCCTGTAATAAGAAAGGTTTAGTATAGTCTTTGTATGTACTGCCATATGTTTGCTTTCAGAATTTGGGGGAAAAAATCTCCCAAGCCCAGCGGTGTTAGATGTACAATGAATTGTAGCATCCTTATTATACAATTTATATTTATTTAGAGCAGGTTCCTTGTAGAACACTGCTAATCTGTGTAAATAGTGCACACCTATAATGATGGAACAGTACAGGTAATAAGGCTATTGATTTTTATCTGGAAAGAGATAAAACTTCAGTGTTAAAAGCAATATATGACCTTGACTTTGGGCTTTTATTTTACAGAAAAGATACTGTATCATAATTCATATTATGGTGTGGCACAAAAATTTTATTCAGTTTTGGAGGAATGGCATATTGACCTTCCTGAGTTGGGTACTGAAGTCATCAGTGTCAAGTGTCAAACTCATTAATATATGCTTTATACAATGCTCTTGGGTATTTTTAATGCAAGATTGTCTGTGACCATGCGCATGTGAAATTCTGGTAAACCTGACTCTTTCAACATGGGAGATGTCAGATTTGTAAGGTTGTGAAGTCTCTAGCTGATATGACACACAGGCATGTCATTACAAGGGTGTTGCCAGTTAAAATACTCAGCTGTTATGGTATTTCCAGCTTAGCATCTAACTTTGTTCCACCCAGCAAACAGTCACATAAATAGGACTTGCTGTGGATTTTAAAAGGAAATATTTAATGTATTTTTAAAGAAAATAACATTTGGAAGGAAAAATATTTGGGTAGCTTGTCTAGGGTAGGGCAGGGAGATGCCTCGCAGGGTACAGAGTTTGATGTGCTGAAGAAGCTCTCAGTAGATGCTGTATGGAAAATGTTACCATTTATAGAAATCAGGTATTTCCGTGAGTACCGGAACTGGTGAAGCCTGGTTTCCTGTGGGTTTGAGTCTTATGGCTGATTGACTTTGGTGTCTGGGAAGGTGAAAGTTCTGCTGGATGCTTTTTGCCTTTCGTTTGGGCCATTTGCATTTCCTTGCTCCTGGGCAGATTTTCTGGTATCTGATAGGTGTAAACATGTGTTTCTCACTTTCCATTAGGCCTCCTACTGTCATAAACTTTCATAGATATTTGAATTCTCTAGGGGATTTCCCTAAAATTAGAAAACTCATCAATAGGAAAAAACCCAAATAATCTTAAGTCTATTAATTGTGTTATTGATAAAAATCACATATTCTTATTTTTATAGGAGATGGGACTATGAGCCCCTGATTTCTTTTTTTAAATGACCCTGTTGTCTGCTAATTTTAATAATCTGTAGCCAGTTCTGTTTGAAAAAGGAGCCAATTCCTAAAAGCCAAGCAGTGCTTTTACCTATTAAATGGTAGAAATAAATTTTGAGATTAGTGTGCCAGATTTTGTGGTACAGACTTGGACTTTAATCATTCTGTAGTGTGTGTGCAGTGAATGCACTATTCATGCACAAATGAAACAAAGCATTAGATTTAAATTTCCAGTGTAGCTGTTAGGCTGAGTTGTCTGTGCTTTTAGGTTTGGTTTCCTATATGCATGAACAAAAAGTGTAATCTTTAGTAGACAGGCAGATTCCTGCTGAAGGTTTATCATTCCTGCTGCTAGTGTACCTCCTGGAGCTGTTAGCAGTCATTTTTTTTGTTCGTAAGTATCAGAGCTGCATTGTGTGAAATACTGTCGAGGGCAGTGGGTGCCATTGGTCTCACTGTCAGCAAAAATTGTTCGCTTTGGTTTTGACTTTCGCTAAGCACAGATTTTTCTACCTGGAAAAGCTCAGTAAGTTAAGGTGTGAGTAAACAGGGCCCTCGATCTTCCATATGAATGTTTTTTGTGTAGCAATACGGGTGAGTAGTTTATTCCACTAGATGAAGTAAGTGAGGTGAATAAGATGAGTAAGCAATTTCATTATGAGACGCTGTCAGTTGTGTCTAAATGCTATGTTGCAAATTTGGCTCATGCTTTGAGCTGGTTGTGAGCCAGTGGCTGTGGTTAATTCATCACCAAACCTGAGCTAACAAGCCCTGTGTAGGCTAGGTTATATTAGATGGAGCTCGGTGCCACACTGAAGTAGCTGGAAACTGTACTCATGGGAGCCAGGGCAAGGCTGCTGTGAGTCTGCTGGAAACATCCTGTGCAGACAAATGTAGAAGTGTTTGTGTGGGGTAAATAATTTCTAATATGAATGTACAGTACCTTTACTGTAATGTTACTTTCTTTACAGAAGTCAGTTAATTTTTTTTTTTTTGGTGTAAGCTGTAGGCTCTAGTTATTTCTTCTGGGGTTGTATTTATAAATTATGCATAAAATCTGTATTATCATAGGATGTATCACCAGTGTTAAATGGATGATAATGTTCTTACCTGTTGATTTCCAGTAGTACAGCATCTTGTATATAATAAAGTTATCTTAAGCAAAGATCTTTGAAATAAAGCCATGACTTCAGGAATATTTCTAATATGCTCCAATCACTTGGAAGGCTAAGTTAAATCTTCCCACTCCTGCGCACTGAAAGGAGCTGGAGGAGCACATGCTGTGATGCAGCACAGTGACTGCCATGGTGCTCACAGAGATGCTGCTGAAGCTGGCCATCCTGTTGTAGAACAGGCTGTCTGTGGCTCTGGAGGGCTCAGACTGCTCCCAGTACTGTGAGAAGGCTTTTGTGTGCTTACAGGAAAGAAAATGGCGACAGTACTAAGAAAGCATTTTTGTCATTGTTTGGATAGCTGTATATTGTGTACAGTCAAAATTTACACTTACAAAAGCTTGCAGTTGGCAGGGGAACAGCGCAATCTGTGCCATTAATATGTGTGTGCATGGGAAAGCACATGCTTGATCTGAAAGGTGTGTTTGAGAATGCTTTTGTAGTTCTCTTGTTCTGGAAATTGAAGATCAAAGCAATGTAGGTTTAAAACAACGGAATAATGTGCTGGGCGTAATTGTACAAAATACACAAGGATGAACTGTTTACTGAAGGCAAGGCAAGTTCATTTGCATGGTTACTTTTGAGAGAAGCAAGAAATTAATTTTATTTTTATGTTGGATCTCTGAAAACAATGATTTCCTTTTTTCTTCTCAACATTGATGTTTGGATGCTAAAAGTTGCCGGACGAACTTGTCCATTCTTACAATATATGTAATACCTATTAAATAAAACCATGTGTTAAAACCAGCTACTATTAAAAATGGCATTTGTGTAATTATTTTTTCCTTTTATTACCAATTAGAGTCCATAAACGTTTTTTTGGTTTACTTTTATGCTGTTCTTGGATTGCATAAGTTGTTACATTATGAAATTGTTTTGGGTCAGTTGTCAATAAATGGTGTATTATCCTTTTAAGTGTTCTGGATTTGTATTATGGCAATAGCAATGTCATCCTGTCCTCTGTTTCTATCAGCACTCGTTTTCTACAAAGAAGAAAAGTGCCCCTTTTATGTGTTTGCTGGAATTTTGAGAAATACAGATTATTCAATCAGTAGAAATGTGCGTGTGTGCATTGGTGTCTGCCCTCAGCATCACTGTAGTGCCACGTCAGAAAGCAGTGTGGTCCAGAGTGTCTTAGATAGCTGATATGTTGCCTTGCATGGTGCTCTCTTTAGAGAGTTTGGGCTTTGGTTTTTGGGGAGTGGGTGGGATCAGTATACTTGCCCAAATCAGCATGCCACTTGAGACTTGACTGGTATCTTAAATGGGTGTATTTATTGCTACTTCTTTGTTGAGAGGAGTTAGGGAAAATTAATTGTCTCCATAAAACTAATTTCTGCAGGAATTAGAAGCATTAAGTCATTGTGAGTAAGATGCATTGCTCAATATATGGCCAGAGGGTAGGAGGGGGCCCAGACCAGTCATATCTGTAAAATTCAGGCTTCCACTAAAATGTAGCACAGCGACTGGGTTTAACTGGCTGGGCAGTGAGGTTCCTTGCCTCAGAAGGCTGTTGTGAAAAACGAATAAAGATGACTGGATAGGCTGAAAAGCCATGCTGCTGAATGGTTGTTAGAAACACCTTGTTAATTGCATGGGGGAGGAATAGATTTAATGCAATATGATAATAATTTATTTAACTGGTGATATCTTAATTGTATTCTAATTAATTGTCAGGGAAGTTAACTTGAGGACATTAAAAATTTAGGTCTTTAAACTGTGATGAAGAGTAGGGAAGGGATGGACCTTTGCTCTTCTGACAGCTTCTGTCTTTAGTAATTCCTTTTTGTGCTGTGGCAGTATGACATCAGAAAACCAAATCCTGTGAATAAGAATCCTGAGGATTTCATGCTGGGAAGAGCAGAGAGTGGCTATGTATGTAAGCATCTGGGTTCACTTATGGGGAAGTAAGACCTGCAGAAGGAAGCTGGATGAAGGGTGATGGTAGAAGACAGGCTTTCCTGGCAGCAGCAGTCTGGGAAATGGTGAGAAAATATCTTCAAATTATTTGTTCAGTTGTGGCATAAGTACAGGATGGGGGAGGAAAGAGGGAGTACTCCAGTTTCCTTTCCAGAGGTGTCTTGGAGAGGCTTTCTTCTTGCTTAATAGATAATGGTGAAAGGTTTTTAGAAAATGTCAGAACATGAAATTGTGTGGAGAAGGGAATTTAAGAGTCATTACCATGTTTTTCTGGGATTTTCTTGTCAGGCTTGTACGCTGTCCTGCCTTCCCATGCGCCATAGTTTCCCTTTCAGTTCACTCAGATTTCCTAATAGCATTTGAGAAGCTGGTGGTAAGTTTTGAAGTCCTACTCTGTTAAACACACTTGAGTCACAAATTTTTCAGCACACATCTGGAATAGCAGTTGTGGTTCAGTTTGCTTCATGCCGTCCTTTTACTGGATCTCCTGAAGCATTGCTCATCAGCCCAGCTAAGCAAGCAGGCTTACAACACTTCTGTAAACTGTGCATTTTTTTCTCTTTCAGGCTACTCAGAGATTGACTCAGTAGATCTTTGAGTAACTGGAAACAGCTAGTATTGTTGGGAAAAGTTTGTAACCTATCTAAAATTTTGCTGATGATCTCCTAATCCTAGGAGACAGTTCTGCCTACCATCCTCACTTCAGAGACTGGGAGGGCCCCATTGATGTTTAGGTCTTCCATATAAATAGTTTTGAACAAAATAGGTGCATTAGAGTTAAAGAAACTAAAACTTTATATGATTCCTCTGTTAGTAACACAAAAGGCTGTGAAATGCAGGAAACAGTTACTCTGACAAGATTTTGCGTAATTTCCAGGGGCAGATATTTTTCTGTATTTCAAGTAAAGGAAACATATGTCCCTTCTGCTAGAACTTAGAATTCTAATATGTCAGACATAAACCCCATTTCTCTTCTGAATCCGTCTGTCCAACCTTCTTGTTACTTAGTATCAGACACGCCTCATGGAAATACAGATGCTTTTCTTTTCCTAATTCAGTTTTCCTGCAGTTCATTTAATCTGCATTTCTGATGTCTTTGTGGTTTTCTGTGATTGCAACTGCTTTCTGTATTAAAGATAGACTTGATCTTATATGAGAAAAATAAGAGAAGCTGGGAAAAGATTTTAATTGCAGTTACTATGGAAAAATAGTTTTTAGTGAGTATATAGTTGAGGATATGACTCAAAACAAAGTAGCTCGTTTCCTTCGCACACTTTTCTTTAATGGTTGCTTGGTCAAGCAATCATTTCATGTGCTTTAGTAGTTAATTTCCTGCATGAATATCTAGTTATTTCCTATGCAGCTCTGGTGTGTGGGTTTGTGCGTTTTTTTTTTTTTTTTTTTAACAATGTTAACAGATAAATGGATTAATTAATTGATTCCCAAACATGTTCTGCATGTCAATATCCTATGTTGTTAGGTCTTAACCTTTCATGAGCACTGAAAGAAGTATTCATATTGGGAATTATTCTTCCAGGGGTCTACAGTACCGCTGTCTAGAAGTGGATATTCAAAGGTGCTTTTGAGGTTTTAGTTTTTCATTTGCTGTATAATTGAGTTTCTCAGAAACTTTAAAAATAGGCTGTGTTCTTGCTCCAAACTTCAGGAGGCTCATATGGATCCTGGTGCCTCAATGCTCTCTTCCAGAGATGCTCTTGTGATGCATCTGTGTGTTTTTTTCATGTTTATTAAAATTGCATGGGCAGACATAGACCAAGCACTGTAAAATGCCAGAATTCATGTCTGCATTGTCATTGTTGTGAAACTGTCTTTATGTGGCTGTTCTGATTTTTGTCTGGGTGGGTTTTTTGGTTCTCCTTCCCTCCCCCCTCCCAACCTGTGAGGCTTAGTGTACCCATAGAATACTCCAAGTTAGGCCAGTAGTTTGTTACGAATAGTAGATCTTGCTCACCTTGTGCCTCTTCTACATTGCCTCTTTGCTCATCT
>VZTI01002387.1:272516-307112 GCA_013397865.1 Struthidea cinerea | reverse complement strand
TTTCCCCTTTCTCCATTACTTTTTTTGAAGTTCTGGCAAGTTGAAGCATACCTACTCTTAGTTTACTGTATGGTCAGATGAGTGTTAGAAGTAGCTGTGCCATGGAGTGATGGGATTGTGCAGGTTATGGTAGGAGAGGGGGACACACTGGAAGGCAGCAGGGATCTCTTCAGTTCAATGGTACCAAACTGTTAATTGAGCTTTCATACAAAATTGCGGGTGGGATTTACGGTATAGTTGGAGTGGAGAGCACAGGGGAGAACAGAGCCATGTGCAGAGTCCCAGAGCTGAAGGATGTAGAGGCTACTTTCTTTCCCCATCCAGCCAGATAGACTGTGGCCTGTTCACACTCCTGCTGGCCAGTCCCTTCTGCTTGAGCTCTCTGTTAGTCCTTCTCCTTGTACTTATCCTACTTCTCTGTCTATGCTTCCTTGGATCATTCACTGCTTTCTGATTGCCACTGCCTCTTCTTCCAGCACCTGGTTCCCATGTTCCTTATTCTTTTGTATCCCTGTGTGCCTGCTGCTTTCTTTTCCTCTGTGATGTTCAGGTGCTAACAGAGGCTGCATTGAGATTGGAGGGAGAAACTGACTTCCTAGTCTCTTTCCCTGGAAGGAGCTGGATTGTACTGGAATTGTTTTTCTGGAGCTGCTCCTTGCAGCTGGAGCAATCCTCTTGGATGTCCTGGAACACTGGAGTTGAGTGAGTGGCTGTGTAGCCAACAGAGGTCTTGAGACGCTGGCATATGTTCAGTGGAGATTAAATCTGAAAAGACTCGAGCTTCTGTACTTCGCAGTTATGATGAGCATGTGCAACAATATTCCCCTCTTCAAATCTCTTGTACCTTCACCAAACTTGGATGGTTTTCCTCCGATATAGCAGGATACCTACAAAATTCGGGTCCCAGGGTTAGCAGTACTGAGATTATCTAGCAGACTGTTGTAAGAATTTAAGCAGGGGTGTGGGGAGTGACGGGACAGCATTTTTCCTGTGCTTCATTGTTTCAACTGGCAGAGCTGTTTTAATTGACCTCTTACAAGAGATGAGAAGGAGGCACACCCTCGGGAGGGAAAACTTCAGCCAAGGCAACTCTACTCTAGCAGAATAAAAAGCAATAATAAAATTGCCTAATGAGGGAATGCCTGACGAAGCATATTGGACATCCTAATGAATGGGGTGGCACTGCATTATAGTAATGTGCAGATGATACAACATCATATTGCAGCAGACTTTAGATACCTGCTGCTTCTTGTTTGTTGATACGTAGTGCTTCCAGATAAAGAATTCAGATGCTTATTCTGCTATGTACATCTTTTCAGTATTTATAAGCACTGCTCTTGTCACTATGGAAGATGTGCTCTAGGTCACCCATGCGGTTGGGCTAGATGCAAGGATTACCAGCTGAAATTTTGTGGTTTGTATTATGCAGGAGTTGAATTAGATGATGACAGTGACTTTCTGACCTTAAAATATGGACCTGGACAACTGGCACCACTCTGTGCTGCCATGGTGGAAGTTAGGGGCTTCCTCTGGCTGACTTCCTCGAAGGCTCAGGGCAGGGAGGGAGGGAGCTGAAGCTGTCTTTCTACAGCTCTTGAGATTTCCGTCCTAGTACTGGAGCTGCTTTTGGATATGGGGAATTGAGCACTGTGCACTGAAAATATCTACATTTACTAACTGCAAAGGAATGCATAAATATAGAAAAATATGCCAGTACAGCTTATTCCCAAAATATGTTCCTATGTGGTGCAAGGGACCTTTGGGTGAGCAATATCCAAAAGGAAACTTTGGAAGAGATACCTACCACTTCTAGGGAGACTTGTCATTTACGAGCGATAATAATAATGCAAACCACAGAAGTCAGTTTCCTGAGTTGCTGTAAATGTGTGTTTTTAACACTTCTTTTCGAACACAAATGTAGGAAGCTGGCAAAGTAGCTATTTCAGTGCTCTAGAAAAGTTTAAGCGGAATAATCTAAGGAAACGGAAGCCTCTATTTTTAACCTTCTCCGTCATGGGAGATGGGGAGGAAGAAGAGGAGGCCATCTACTGTTGAAGTCTCTTCAATATCTTACTCTAAATTTAATCTGATTTCCACTGCTGTTTTAATGAAGAGGTATTTGTTGATGTTCAGTTATGTTCAAATTAAGATCACTGTAGGTTTGATGGCACAGTCAGTCCTCTAGAACTGAGCTTTATCTCCTGTTGACTGGTTTTTACTTTCTGATTTTCTGGTATATGTGAAATTTTATACTGTAAAATAACTCCCAGCACTATTTGTGCTGTTTTATGGTTTGATTATTTTCTTACATCAAAAATTAATTTTAGTGAGAGTTTGAAGTGTTTTTTATATTGGGTTTGAGCAGATTCTTCTAAGACTTTTTTTTCATACTGCATTATTATAATTCATTAGAAGTATATTATTTCTCCGGATTTCTTTATATTTTTTTCCCCAAAGTATTTTTTATTCTTGTATGTATGTAAAAGCGTGATAGTGAAGTTATGAGTAATTCCTCATATTACTTATTTGGAACTACTTTATTAGTCTAACTGGAAGCTTAAATATAATACATTGTACAACTACTGGCAGCTGTAGAAGTAATAGCATCAAACTTCATAAGTTCAACATCCTAAAAACTGTAGATGAACATATATCTATAAAACTGACTTTGGGATATATTACTAAATTACTAATATTAATTTGGGAATATGCTGCATTAATTTGCAAGGTCAGCATTAAGGAAGACTTTAGGAAGCAAGCGTATTTGGGGAATGATAATAATAGTAGGATAATTGCATATTGGGAAAACAGGGGCTGGGCTAAGTTTTCCTAAAAGCTTAAAAATTACTGTCTGACAAGGGTGTTAACCTGGAGTGTAGAAGCACTTCTAGGAGTTTAAGTGCACGTTTTAGAGAATCTTCTCCACAACACCTATATTAACATTATATGTATGTAGATAACATGAATTTATGTTTGTAGATTGAGAATGTCGAGAATCAAAAGTTCAGAAATTATGTAAACTAACATGTCATAAAGTCTAAATAATTTGACAGCTATATCTGTAATTTTAAAGGCAGAGAGTGAACTGTGGAGAAGGAAATGTAGCAAGGCTGGAAATCACTGGAGAATTTTTTTTTTTTTTACCTTTGGCAGTTATTTGGCTTAAAGAAATTATTTTACTTTCCTCCATTGGTATAAAAGCAGCAAAGATTTTAGGGAGATGAAATTTCTTCTGTTAGCTCTCCTGATAAGTTTGGAAAATAAGACACATTTTAAGCACAGTTTTCTTTAATGGATTTATTTTTAGACCACTTTCAATACCTTATATAGATAGTCATTAACTGTTTTTGTAATACCACCTAAAATATGGAGCTTTGAAATAAATGGGTAGATTGAGGATGCTAATGTATACAATAGTCACTAATGACTTGTGCATCACCACTTCTAGGCAGCTGAAACATGCATCCATTTATGCTTCACTAAGGATCTGTTACTCCTGGAAGAGAGGAAAAACCTTAAATAATGAGGTGACTGCTGTAGATCAGTGCTTGCAAGAAATAGACTCTGAAACCAAAAGCATCAAAGATCCTGTCAACGTATTTCCACTTCAGTTGCTCAGTGCTAAGTCAAGCTTAGTAACTGTCCAGGCAAGTGATTGAAACGGTGCCCTGTCACATTAATTGCACTCTTTCACCCTCACATAAAGTATTGCTGTATTAATGTCGTTCAGAAACTTAAGAAGAGGAGCAGTCTGGAAAGCCTTCCTTGCAGATCTGCAGTGCAGTTTGGGCAGGGGACTGCTGGAGGGCAGTGTAACGTCCTCTCTGGTTGCAGGTTTCCCTCCATGCCCGTGGGCACCTGCTCCACTGAGAGGGGTTTGGAGCCAGACCTGTGGCCTTTTACAAGGCAAAATTTCTCTGCTTTACAGGCAAAGTCAGTGCGTGACAGCTCAGTAGCATGTTAGAAAACATTACATAGAAATGGTACAAAAGAGTCCATAAAATTTCCAGGAATGTGATAATTGAACATGTTTGAGAAATGCCATATGTGGTACTTTCAGGAAAAATACAGGAGGAGTATAACACATTTTCAAGTATGTTGGAAGACGAGGAGGAGAAGAGCTCTTTTGAAAGATTAAACGAGAAACTCTTGTTTTGAATTTCTAATATTAGCTGGCATTGTAGACTTTTCTGGGTGTGAGGCCTTTGTTTACTGTTTTACCTCACAATTTGTTTTGAATAGGATGTATGTGAAGTCATGGTATGCATATTATTTGGCACTTATCTACACATCACTTTGTTCCAAGACTTGAAAAGAATGGTCTCTTGAATATGTATTTTTTCAACCGTTTTTTTTATACTCAGTCTAGTTGCATTTACTTTTTCCTCCCGTTGTTTGTCAGTTTCTGCTTAATTTCCCTAGAAATGGTTTCTGGTAACTTTTGACATGTGTTTTCTTTTTTTATTAATATAATTGAATAATAATTATTGGTGAAAATAGTTTCATTAAAATAATTTCAGTAAAATTTAATTGAATATACTCCAAGTATAGTAAGTTTTTGGAGGATTGGGGCTTAAAATATTTTAAAACATCAGATTAACTAAATTTTCACTGATAGTAGTGCTAGGCTTGTTTGTGCATGTAGGCATGACAGATGTCTGTCTCTAGTGTCATTAAACTTCAATTTACATGTAGGGGAACATTAGCTATAGTCTTTTCTAGAACATTGTTTCTCTTGGAGTACAGAAATTAAAAATCCCTTTAGCTGTTTGTTGGCATGTTTTCTAGAATGATGGACCTTCTTAGGGTATGAGAGAGATTTTCACAGAATCGTGGAATATGCTGACTTGGAAGGGACCCACAAGGATCATAGAGTCCAGCTCTTGGCCTTGCACAGAACCATCCCCAAGTCACACCATGTGCCCAAGAGCATTGTCCAAATGCTTCTTGAGCTCTGTCAGGATTCGTGCTGTGACCACTTCCCTGGTGAGCCTGTTCCACTGCCCAGCCCCTCTGGGTGAAGAACCTTTTTCCAATATCCAACCTAAACTTCCCTTGATACAACTTCAGGCCATTCCCTTGGGTCCTGTCACTGATCATCACAGAGAAGAGATCAGTGCCTGCCCCTCCTCTTCCCCTCATGATGAAGCTGTAGACTGCGATGAGGCCTCCCCTCAGTCTCCTCTTCTCCAGGCTGAACAGAACAAGTGCCCTCAGCTGCTTCTCATATGGCTTCCTCAAGGCCCTTCACCATCTATGTTGCCCTCCTTTAAATGCTTGCTAATGTCTTTCTTACATTGCAGTGCCCGAAACTGCCCCCAGCACTCGAGGTGAGGCTGCCCCAGTGCAGAGCAGAGCAGGACAATCCCCTCCCTTGCCCTGCTGGCGATGCTGTGCCTGATGCCCCCCAGGACACGGGTGGCCCTCCTGGCTGCCAGGGCACTGCTGACTCGTGTTCAACTTGCCGTTGACCAGGACCCCCAGGTCCTTTTTCTGGCACTGCTTTCCAGCATCTCATTCCCCAGTCTGTACATCCAGGGTTGCCCCATCCCAGGTGCAGAATCTGGCACTTTTCCTTGTTGAACTTCATACAGTCAGTGATTGCCCATCTCTCCTAATTTGTCAAGGTCTCTCTGCAGGGCCTCCCTGTCTTTGCGGGAGTCAGCAGCTCCTCCCAGTTTTGTATTGTCTGCAAACTTGCTTGTATCCCTTCCAGTCCTGCATCCATTGGGATGTAATTGCATATATACTTCAAGATTCTAGTGGTAACCTCTATGCATCTTCAGCTACTTGCCTTCTAGTCAGCCCAAAGACTACCAGTTAATGTCAGATTCTCTGTTTTGCTGAGACGTGTCTAAAGCGGTTTAAAGTGTTCAAAAAAGTGTTTCACAGTGCTTTCTTTACTGAAGAATGTCTAAGTTAAGCTTCAGTCATTTGACATTTGCATGGTATTTAGACAAATCAATAAATTGTGTGGACAAATCACTTGCGTGTGTGTATGTGAGTACATATATGTATATGCACACACACGTATATATTTAGTTATTTCCAATGTGGATAATTGGTAAAGAAGAATGATACATTTAAGGGAGGGGAACACCTTCAGTGGTGAAGAGATAACTTGCTTGAACCTACAGAAACTTGAATTACTATTGTAATGTTACCATTTGGCTGTTAGAAAGTTGTAGAAAAATCTCTGCTATAATGTTTGGGATAGTCACATAGACTTCAAAATTTTGAAGAAAAATTTAGTCTAGCAAGGTCAGGCTTAAAGGTAACAAGATAGTTAAGGCTGGCATAATCTTTCTGGGTATAGGACATCTGAGGTTAGCAAGAGAATGTGGTAGATGGGCAGACACTTTTGAAGAACTTTACACTTTCGCGTCTCTATGCTCTGGTGAGCAGTGATAGCCAACACATTTTAATAAACTGGAAGTGAAAGAGGCAATGTAATAGTGAGGGTGTTCTAATCTTTTTTGATATGAACTTCAAGTGATCATGCAAGAGTCCTCAGGAAGTATTCGACTGCATCATAGTGTCTTGCAGCATTTAAGACCATTTAACTTCTTACTGAGATGTAAAGCTTCTTTTTGTGCCTCCTTTCTAACACGTGGAGCTTCATGGACTTGAATTTGGAGTTTTATGTCCCATTTTTGTTCCTCCTTGTCAGCTAGGGACTGTCTTCCTGTCTGCTACGTTTTCTTCCTGCTTTGAATTCCTCCCATGATTCATGTTCGTGTGCAAAATGCTTATTACTAAGAACTTGCTGGTAAGATCTTGCCAGATGCACTTTTTCACCCTTGCTCGGGTGACTTCCATTAGGAAAGTGCAGGTGTTTCCTCCTCATCTGATAGTTGCATACAGAAGTTGTGACCAGCAATCGGAGGTGAATAATTTTCTGTGTATAGGCATACACTTACACACAAGCACATATACACTCCTCTGTGTAAGCGTGAAGCACTTATCGCCTCTCCCACTGACTCTTCTACAGTGGTTTAGTTAACTGATGGGCAGGATCGTGGTCAAATAAGCTAGCCGGAAATTTATATTCTTAAACCAGAGGAGTCTTTGCAAAACTAAGGTTACGACTGTCAAGCAGTTTGTTAGACAGAACTGAACATAGAAATGGGTTTTAATGTATTCTGAGGACATAGAAATCTGATAGTTGGATGACTTGCTTGTCTCCAGTCCAAGGTCGCAGGGTTGTAGTTTGCAGGATGGAAGAAATAAATGGATAAGTACGTGCCTGGCTGTTACTAACTAGGACCTTGGTTATCAATCATATGTAGTTGGAAAATGCTGCTAGGAACAGATATTGGTTAAAAAGTTATAAATGTTGATTCAGGATCAGTGAAACTAGAGCACTGCATACTTGCTCACTCTAAAGCTGTGCTGTGTCTGGACATGTGTAGTGTCACGTTAGGCTTCTTCAAGTGGAATAATTCAGCTTGCTTCTCAAATTTTGAAATTCTCTGTTAAATTTTCTTTATTGTTTACTTTAGGCTTTTGATTCTTATTCATTTGGTTTTAGTTTTTTTTTTTGGAGTCTCACACATTACAGAAGTCCTCGAGAAGATCTTGTAAATATTTAGAGATTTTTGAGTGGCACTGGCAAAAGAAAAGTTGTAAATATTTTGCATGTTGCTCTTTCTAGCAAAGAGCATATTCAATATGAAGGTGCAATTTGAAATCAGTTTTGGAATCAGTTTGAAGGTGCCATTTGAAATCAGAAACTGTAGTCTCCTAATTTCCCCTCCTTAACTGTCTTATCTGCCACATATCCCTGCTGTTTTCCGCTTACGGTTTATTCCCAGCTGCCATGTATAATTTTGTCTATTTTCTGCTCTAGATATCAAGTCATCTGCCATCCAGTCTGCTTTTCTTCAGCCAGTCCCTCCAGCAATTGTCTTTGCCCCACTGCTCGTCTTAGGTTTTAGCTGGTGGCTTTGTACAGTTGCTGGTCACTTTGGGCTATCTATGCATACACAAACTAAATAAGTTTTAAAGCATTCATGGACAGTCCTACTTAATCCCTCTGCCCATTTTTTCACTGTTCATCCTGTGTAAAAAACCACAATAAATGGCAGAAACCAAAATAGTTTTCTTAAAAGCACTGACTTCTAACCTGGCTATGATCTTTGAGGAAGGCATTTTCGTTGTGTACATGAAATGTGGGTATATTTTCAGCAAGAATTTCCCATAATATTTGTGTTCTGAATTTGGATGTGGATCATAGCTGCTGTTAAGAAATGGATAGCTGCTGGAAGACTTGGCTGCTTGTGTGGAGCTGTTTCAGCAGTTCTTGAGCAGCCAGACAAGTCAGGCAAGAGCTGCAGTTGGACATAGCATTTTATGTTTCAACATACTAAGCTAGTATTTTCAGCTGTTTTGGTTTTGGGGATTATGATAAAGGGTAAAAACAAAAGTATGTTATTTGTCTATTGTTGCTTGTTAGTAAACGTTCATTGTTTCTAGAGTAGTGAAAGGTAAGAGGGCATCCTTGAGTACATTTCTTAGAGATGTTTATAGATGATTTAGACTGCTGTTACTTCTTGTAAGTCAACAAATAGGTTCTCTCTTAGCTGTGTAGCTTTACATATATTTTGCATCACAAAATCGAACTGTTCAGAGTTTAAATTTAAAAAATGGTCTGATAGTGATCCCACATTTTCCTCACGCTTCAAGATGTTG
This sequence comes from Struthidea cinerea, assembly GCA_013397865.1. Taxonomy (NCBI): domain Eukaryota; kingdom Metazoa; phylum Chordata; class Aves; order Passeriformes; family Corcoracidae; genus Struthidea; species Struthidea cinerea. Next base: position 298,421 of record VZTI01002387.1, on the reverse strand, counting down.
ATTTCTTACTGTACAAATGGCTGGCTAATGCCATCGTGTACCTTCTGTTTTGCACATTGATGTATGCTGTGTTGGCTTGTGTTACTGTAAATTGAAGCAAATACACTGATTGGAGAGTATTAGCACTGTCTTCAGTTTATTTGCTGTTGAGAAAAAAAGAGAAAATAACGAAATATAATAATAATAACAACATAAATAGATGCAAATACAGCATGGTCTTAAAAAGACTGAATTTCAAGTGACCTTTAGAAGAGTTGGTGCTATTATTTCCTTGCTGTAGGGTACAATTTTTTTTCCAAGGGAAATGTATCCCAGCAATGACTCTGAACACATATTACCTTTTTAAAATCCTTGTCCTGAGCACAGAATTTCATTTGTGTAAATTTCAGTCTGGCCATCTGTATTGTGGATTTATTTTAATGAAGAATTGAGTAGATGTTCAGTAAGTTATTCAGAGTCTGAGGTTAAATTACGTAGTAAAATGAAGGTATATAATTTGGATTAAGAAAAATGTTAAAAAAAACTTGTTTCTTGAAAAGATCCATATCGTTTGGTGAACTTTGTTGTACTTTTGACTAAGCAGTTGGTGTGTAATTTGCCAAACTTTATTTCAAAATCCAGTTCATTTTTATGACTTGGCTGCTTGCAGAGAGCTGAGTGGATGGAGGACAGATGAAGAGGAAAACCATGGTGTACTCCAGAGTGCTGTAACAGGTGATCTGGAGTTCATGGTGGCATTTACTGCCAACAGCCCATGACTGACTGGCACGTGCTGCCCTGGGGTGAGGCTGCGTGGGTCTGCCTGTTTCTGCCCTGTGGAGGAAGCTCTTTCCTTCAGCAGCTGGGCAGTGTGTGCCTGCCATGTCCCTGCCCTGCTCGGGGGTAGTGGCTGTTGGGGAGGGCAGCCTGCTCAGAGTCATGGCACACCTGGGTGGCTACAGACCCTCTCTATGTCTCACAGAGACGGTCTTGCTGCCCAGGCCAGAGCTATGATGGTGAAAGATGTCGAAGAAGTGCCTCCAGGACTGCAGTGTGACTTTTAAAAACAATATAACAACAATCCTCCCATTCTCCCCCTAGTGTAAGCAGCTCTTCTTACCAGTGTCTGTGAAACAACAACAAAAAAAGTCATCTTCGGTTCCTTCTCAATTTCTTGGTTTGGTTTGTTTGGGTGGTTGTTGGTTTTTTCTTTGTTTTTTTTTTTTTTCTCTTCTCTGTGCAGTTGGAGGGAATAAGAGCCATGGTACAAGACAAGAGGGTTAGTTGAACTTTAGAACAATGTCTGTAACTTAAATTCATGTTTGAAAGGAGATAAGGAAAAAACACTGACTGAAAGCTTTAAAGTGTGTGTCTGATTTCTCATTTTGCCTTTTCTCTTTCTTGCCTTGTGACACTTCAGTAATATACTTGGCATAATACTTTCCTTGGATAAACTATTGCTAGATTTACCAGATTGCTAAGTCTTTTCTAGTTATTCTGTTACTCATTTTTAAATTGCATGGTGTTCTTTAGATCTCTAATGTGAATTTATACAGTTTCCTAGTAAATTAATAATACAGTTTCTGTATCCACATTTGTCAGGCAAAACCGTCTATCCCATTAGATGACAATTCAGACTGAGATCAGGTTTAAGGAAATTTTTCTCCTAGTTGTTTGTGGAGGTGTATCAGATTTTATTAGGTATTTTTTGCTGCCATTGGACCTGACCAAAATCAGGAACAAAATTAAAACAGCTTCTATTCTTGCATCCTTCTCTCTGTCTCCTACAGACAGTGACTTTTGTTCAGAACTTGGTGGTTCTTTTTTATAATTAGCCCTCACGGTTAGTGCTTTCCTCTTAATCCAGGCCCACTTTGAAAGGTGGGGTGACCCTGTGTGTAATTTATCTGTCTAGGCATTGTTTAAAGGGGGGCACCTAGTTTACAACAGTGTTTCTACTTTGGCACACCTTTTCGATTTCCTGTTCAAGATCTTGGAAAAACAGGCTCTATTTGTCTTAATTTAGTTCCTCCCAGGGGAAGTTTTACTCAATTAGACCTAGGGATTTCAAGCAGCCAGGGCCCTCTAATGTGGCATCAGGGCCATGGGAAGACTGAGGGTCTCATCTAATATTTTCCGATGCCTTGTGTTTTTAGTGAAGTGGTTCTGGTTTTGAAGGTCTATGACAATGAAATTGCCCTACTCTATCCATCAGACTGTGCTTTGGAGATGTGAAGTACGTCTTTTCTTTGGACCCAGAAGCATTTCTTTTATTATTTAAAGGTTGAGGCTTTCTGTAGGGTTTTTCTGGGGAGGGAAGGGGAGGGTTGAAATTAGATGCTGTTAACAGTGTATCTAAAGCTGAAAGCACTTTTGAAATAATTTATCTAAAATGGTATTTAGCCATTGTCTTTTAATGTCTTGTCTTCTTCGCATCCAGTCGCTGCCATGAACTGATGCATTCAAGAAATACTTGTTTGGCTGCTACATATTCAGAAAGCTGTACTAATGTGTTCTGGAATCCTTCTTTGTATCATAGTGGATAAAGATACAAAATAAGTATGCAAGGAGGAGAAAAAACTTAGTTTAGTCAATTGTTTGGTTTTATTTTACAGTTTAATTTCTGTATTCTAACTGCTTGGCTTGATAATCAATGCAGAGAAAATGTGAATAAAACTTGGGTTTTTGGATGTGTTGTTGGATTGTGTGCAAATACCAGACTTCTGTTTCTTCTTAATGAAAACCTGTAATTTGGGCAGAATTAGAAGTGACAGATCTGAGGTGCATGACATTGCTCAAAGATTTTTCTCTGGGCTTGATATACTGGGTTTGGATTATGGAAGCTTTCTTATGTGATTCTGTATTTGCTTCTGAAGGGTTACAGAGTCAAAAGATTGGGTGCCTAAGGACTGAAGAGTATCCTCACTTTTGGAAAGGATAAAGTCAGTTAATCTGAAGTTAAGGTTGGTTTTTTGATCTGTGCAGAATTCGCCCCCATGAAGAATTGTTTCTTGTACCTGGCCTGTAGGTCCAGTGGCCACAAAGAGTTAATGTTGTAAACTGGTCCCAGAGGGTTTTTCATCTTCAGCTGAAAGTTCAGAACCTTCTAGTTAGTCTGCCAGTTGTTTTGGGGGAAACAGGAGGTGATCATGGGTGAATGTATTATTGTTTACTACCGTGATCACAGATAAATGCCTTAGTTTTTCTTTACCGTGAATAGCATAGTTTGGGACAGCCCTGTTTTTTGTTTAATCAAAGATGGCAGCATTTTTGTTGAGTCTTTGTCTTGATAATGCTTTGAAAAGTTTTTTGTCTTTATTTCAATACTTTGAAATGTTTTAACAGATGTACCTTGTACAATTCTTTGTAAACAAGTAGAAAAGATCTGTTCTATTTTATAGAACTTAATTGGAAACAAACCCAGAGGGTAAAGCAGTATTTCCAGAAGATACTTAATTTCAGCAGTTAACTGCTGTAATTTGTGGCTGACCTCCAGTTTAGATATCTGCATCTGTTCCATTTTGTCTTTGTTAGTCTGAAAAACCGTAACAGTTTCCCTAACTGGCAAGAAAGTAATCATGTCCTCAGAGTTGTGCTGGTTAAACCAGAAAGGTATTTTTTGAGTTCACTTAGTCAAAGCAGTGCAAAACACAGGCAGAAACTTCCATTTCTTAGTTTTGTGTCTTTGGCTGAAGGTCCAACTACATAGGTATAAATGTGACTGCATTGAGAGTCAATGTGACATTGTGCTTTGAAGGGAATCCAATTTGGAGCAACTTTAATTATAGTTTAAAATGAGCAACATCAACTTAATAGTGGTCTAAATATCTGGAAGACAGCTTTTTATGTGTTGGGGGTTTTTTTGCTACAAGTTTTCCTTCAAAACCATTAATTAAACTGTTCACACATGCTTTTATAACACTGTAATGAAAACTGGTTAGGCCAGATACATTGGTTTTCTTGTCTCCATTTTCCAAAAAGTGAACATTGTCCTTGTCCTGCAGGTCTGAGTCCTGGCGGGATCACAGAGAGCATTGAATTAAAGTTTTTGTAGTGTGAAAGGTTAGAGTATCATGTGCGGGTTTTATTTATGAATAAAGGGTGAGGATATGTTTGTGTAACAGGCAAGCAAGTCTCATAACTCATTCCAAAGAAAATCTTGTCTATAGTGTGGTAATTTAGGAGCTGATGTCTAGACTACTTTGAGAAATTGTAAACATGATGTCTTCAGAACAAGACCGTGAGAGTTTAAGAAAAAATGCCGCACGTTGTATGTTTAATTTTGACTGAATCCCAGGGAGATCAGGAGTATTTTGGCAATATCTGGTCTGCCTGACTGCTAGATGAAATAGTGAGAGTGCATGTGTCAGTTCCTAGTAACATTTTCTTTCTTGAATACAGCATCTTTGGATTTGCACAATTACATGATGTAAACTACATATTTGTCAGTAATGGAAAATCTTTACTTTGAATAGTGGCACACAAGCTTATGTACATCTTCATCTTGTTAAACTGTTTGTAAGTGTTGGAGAATCCACCGAATAGGATCAAGCTATTATTTGACCTGAATAGCTTGATCTTTGTGTTGTTGTGCAGAGCTGTTGAATCATTACATTGAAACTAGTAAGGATATTTTTTTTTTTATTCTACTGCAGTTAATTTTGAACACTAATCTCAAGAATACTAAAACAGTTTCAGGAGGCAGGTAAATGCAGTTTTTCTGTTTGCTGTGTGCAAAGTTTTTTGCTGTTTGTTGGGGGTTGAATGGTGTGCTTACTGCACCATTGGACTAACTAGAACGTAGCTGTAGTAGTATTTCCATGATTTGAAGTCTTTACCATTGGATTGCTCTGGTTGGTTTTATTTTGGGGTGGGAAAGGACTTCCAAGTTCAAAGACAGGCATGTTTTAGTTCAGACAAAGTTAACTGTTTTATATAGGTGTTATCAGATGAAGTGCAATTATGAGTCCTAATGATCTCTCCATTCCTGAGTGTATTTGTAAGCGTAGTCCAAATCTGTCAGAAAACCTTAACTGGGTATTATAACATACAAAAGGAATTACAACAAACAGTATTATACTATAGATTATGCTCAACTTAAGTCAGTCCCTAAATTAACGTATGTATTTTAATGTTTGCAAAGTTGTCATTGTTCTAGGTATTAGAAATGCTGCAACAAATATGTGAGGAAGGTATTGTGTTTATATCCCATGTATAATTGAAATTACTTTATTAGTAGCTTTTCAGTAAATTAATTTTAGGACAACTTTTAGAGGAAAACATTATTCTAGGGGTTAAATAAAGATTAAAATGAATATTCGGGTGATAGACATGATTAGACTGAGTGTAAGGGCTCTTATATTTATATAATTTATTCTTCCTAGTTTTTTATATTCCTTGCTGTTCTAGAGCAGTGTTGGTTTAGAGTCTTTCTGTATAATATGGAACCCAGTACTTTCAATGTTCCTGTCAACACTGACGTGGCTGTTTCAGTTTTCTATTACCCACTGATCTATCTTTGCCTAGCAAGGGTTGTGATATGTTAAGCTGCTAGATAGTAATGCTCTTATTAATTACTATTTCTGCTCTAATTGCTTCAGAGTTTTTTGGAGATGTTTGTCTCTCTTCTTTTTGAGGGAGAGGAAGTAATTTGGATATGTCTGGACCAAGAGAGTATCATTAATATTTGGAAATGTATAATTGAAAAGAGGAAGTCTGTTATATAGTGCTGTCTTGAATTTTAAGTTATTTTTTTAAAGACAAGCAATTATGATACGTTTTCACCCAAAATAAGTTAAAACCTATAAAGCTTCTAGTAGTTTCAGCAGTGATGAACACCAGCTTCACATTTGTGTTCTTTGCAGTATGGGAGAAGAGCTGGCAGGACTGCATGCCATTATAATTAAATAGTTATACATAGAAACTAGAGGGGAGAAGCTTGTCTTACCTGTTTGGGGAGTATCTGTCAGCATATTTAAATGAAAATTTATTTTGAAACTGTATGTTTGTAATTATCAGCACATTCCTAAGTAGCATAACTAGTTTTTGGTCAACTGGCAAAGGTGTCTTCAAAATATGTAGTAACGTTCATTGCATTGTAAACTCTGCACCTTTTGTATTTATTTGTGTTATTTTTATTTTTACAGGATTACAAAGCCATTGACGTTTGCTGACTGTGTTGGTGATGAGCTTCCTTTAGGATGGGAAACTGTTTATGATCAACAGATTGGAGTTTATTATATGGACCACATAAATCGTGAGTAGATGTATGCTTGTTTTGAGGAAGCTGGTGTTAACTCTTGGCACTAACTTTGCTTCCAGTACCATTTATACACCTCGTGCTATAGTGAGAAAATGTATGCAAGTAATTTCTTGCAGAATGTGTTTCCTTATCTTTCATATGGGGGCATAATTGTAAAACATTTTGTTTGTAAAGAATTTTACAATCTATGATTGAGTTATAGTGTATACAAATATTTTGGTTTGCTTGGTCATACTGTGAAGTATTAGTAATTTTGTTATTGCTTTTTGTCATATGTCAGAAAGATTTTTGTGTTATACTCTTATATTTCCTATTTTTCCAGTCATCCATAGTTCACTCTTCTTTATTGAAAAACCAAAGTACATTCTGAGAGAAATGTGCTGATTTTTAATCAGAAGCACTAAAAAATACAGTAATCTCTTTCTTGCTTAAGCAGTGCACTTTTTATGCTTTAATACGGTACAAAACGCTATCAAAAAGACAACAGATATCCCTTTTGGAAACTAATTTTGAATGCTTTCCCTTTTGGACTATTGCTGAGCTTTGTATCATCACTGTGGCACATTTGCCAGTTCTACTTTTAAAAAAATGTCTTGTCTTTATAGCTTTGTACTGCTGCTGCTGTTACTGTTGTGCAGTAACATTATCATTAAGCCTCTTATCGCCGCTGAGTGAATGCTTTCAGTATTGTGGGAATTGGCAGTTGGTGGGGGCTAAGAAAAGAAGAAAGTAGTTATATGGGCTATCACAGCAGTGGTAAATAGTATAATCTGAAAAACCAACTTCAATACTATCCACTTGAAATCTAGTCAATTAAAAAATGAAAGTGTAGAAATAATTTTGGGCTTCCAGCCATCATTGGAATGACTTGTGTATTGTGGTTTCACAATTACTTGCTTTAAAAAACCCAAACAACAGAATAGTAAATGTTCCCATGGTATTGTTTGACCTACGCAGGTACTCATTTGTTGTGAAGTTTAACAAAGATCATTAACTAAATGATAAATTTTAAACAGCTGTTAATACATTAATCACAGTGATAGTCAAAAAAATTCAAAGGCAATAAATACAGACTATTAGGTAATTCTTACCATAACTCTGTTTAAAAAAAGTATTAGTTTAAAGATTGCTGTCATAGTAATGTTGAAATTTATTAAAAAGTGAGGATTACATTGGAGTACAGTAATGGAGTGCACTTGCACCAAAGTATGTGTGTGAATGCATATATTAAAAAAAAAAAAAGAGGGTATTGCCAACTCTTTTTAATATTTTTTTTAAATTTGCAGGTGGTTTTAGTCCCTACAGAAAATGAGTAGAACATGAACTCCTATTGCAATGCTGTGACTTAAAAAAGCTACCAATAGGCCTCTGTGATAGGAATAACAATCACCATCACACGCAAAAAAAAGGGCTCTCTTTTGCTTTTTGAATTTTGTTATTAGCAGCTTTACCACAGACTTCAAGTTTGAACTTACAGAAGGGATATTAATCATTGTGGGCATGTCAGATCTGGCTTGCATTTTTTTCTGTGCAATTGAGAGCAAAAATTGTAGAAGAGAGTTTTTGCAAAGAGCAGTTGAGTTCCCAGATGATCAGTGGGTAGACAGAAAGAAAAGATGAATATTAATGGGTCTGGAAAAGTAAAGCTAATCATATCAGATATGAAATGAAGTTAATGTATGAACAGAAGGACAGAAGCTTCATGGGGACAGTGCTGAACGGAATGAACAAAAGGAATCATTCAACAATTAACAAGGTTGCAAGATTAGTCTCTTTCATGATAACTAATTACTTGCAGCCCACAGATATTATCCTAAATGGTAATTCAACCGTCACAGTAAAATGGGTTTGTTGCCCTTAGGCTAATACAGTGCTTTCAAATACCAGCAAGATTTATAATAACAGGGAAGACAGAGTTGATATTATAGCTGGATAATTATTATTCAAAAATTAGTAGGATACTTGATCCAATTTTTAAACTGTGGACAACAAAGGTACCAATCAAGACTGCATTAACTTCCTTTGTAGAAGTGAGAACTAATGAGCAGACAATCATGTGCATGATGAAATGGTGTCAGGCAAGTGGCAGAGATGGTGTAGGAGCTGAAGAAATGTTTTTCTGAAATGAGTATGTCTAAACCACTTGGAATGGCAGCTTCAGGAGAAAACATTTGGACTGCCTTTTGTGGCTGACTGGGTTAAATCCTTTATGCAGCAGAGAAGTTCTGTGTTAATTGACAAAACAGTTAGAAGTGCTTCGGTGTCAAGAAATGCTGTGAGAAAATGCACGGGATAATTCAAAGAGAGTATTTCTACGCTTACCAGGGACCTCTCATGCTTTGTGCACTCTCTCAAGCTTTTTACCCTTGCACCTTCTAAAAGAAAACAGCACTACATCTGATTTTTTTTCTAAGTCTTTTGCTATGTTTGTTTACCCAGGAAGCAAGAAAAAGATTTCTAGGCAATAGCTTTCCATTTATATGAAAAAAAAAAAAAAACGGGAACAGAAGAATCTTCTGTAAATCTCAATGGTGCTTCCAACCCCGATCTCCATCTTGTTCTGTAAATTCAGTACTTTGTTGACACCCTTACTAAGCTGCTCTTGGCTGTTGTCCAACCATTGCTTAAAAGCCTTGGCGGTTGCCAGCCACAGAATTCCTTTCCCTCCTCCTCAGAGTCTTGGGAGCCTTTGAAGTCTCCTCTAAGCAGTTGGGCATTCCCCAGTGAGGGAATAATATATTCTCTGCATTAGTCTGGGACTGTTCTTGGGTTACTGTAGTGTTTTTTTTAATTGGTTGTAAAGAAATGAAGGAAGTTAATTTTATCATACAATGTAGCTTTAGTCTTGTTATGTGGCAAACTTGTTTAGAAATCCAGGGCAAAGTTTCATAAACCAGAAAAAATGTCACCACTGCCCAAAAGAAATTTTCTACCTCAGACGACTGCTGCTAGCTTTTCAGAAGGCTTGTGAAATAATTCTGTGAGAGATGCAGGCCATGAAGTATAGGACCTCAGAAGCTTGATGTGTAATAGAACGTAACATCTTAGCCTGGGCTGTTTATTGAGATTAGGACTGATAATTTCCCATTCAAAGAGAAAAACTGGATCCTAGTAAGCCTATCTGTTTTATAAATATTTACTTCATAGTATTTATATTTTATATTTTATTTTGTAGTTTCCATGGGGGATTTGCAGTTGTAGGAATATTAAAATTTGCACAGATTTCAGGGGTACTTATGGACAGATGAGGTAGCAGTGGTAATTGAAATGCCCTCAGTGAAGGGTGGTCAGCAGTCAGAGCTCTGTTTTCTTCTGCTTGCCCTCCATGTAGAGAAGGATTTATGGTGACTTAGCAAGCCAAAGCACATCCTGTCCTTGGCTGAGGAGATAGTTTGGGGTCATGGGAGCCAGAAGGGAATCAAAGGGGTCCCTGGGAAGTGGGGAGAAGTTGCAGAACTCTAGGTACTATCTTTATACTGTTTCAATGTGGGGAGTTGCAGGGAGAGAAAAGGTACAGCTGTTAAGAGAAAAGGTTTTGTAGGAACCTAACCTGCAAATCTGTTGGAAGCACTGCTCTTTGATGAGCTTTCTGTTTTTGTTTATATACTTTTCAGATGGCTCTCAAATGGTAGAGCTGCTAGCATGACCTTGACACCATTAGAGTTCTTAATCTATTGGGTTCAATCTTCTATGGTTTTGCCTTTCATCACTGGCACCAATATACTGAATTATGTACTCAGGATTAATGCAAAACATAACTGGCTTTCATCTCTTGTAAGAATCCAAGTTTGGAAAAATTGCTAGGTGCTTGCCTCCTGACTGTGCTGCAGGTTTTGCCACTACTTTGAACACTGACCTTGTGTCTGCAGCAACTTCTTACTGGTAGTGCTTCAATCATCAGAAATTACATTGCACTTAAACTCAAGGCTTTACATGGACATCCTCATATAAAACATACTTGTTGACTCACAAAACCCCCTCCAAATGAACCAATAATATTTTAGGATTTTAATGTGTGTCATCCTCAAATGCCTTTGCAACTGCAAAGAGATTGTTTTGCAGTAATAACTTTAAAAATCAGTTGATATGGGAAACTTGGTTTTGGTTTGTGTTTAAATAAAAACTGTTCTAAATCCTGGCAAGGAAAAACATCAGACCACTGTTTCTTAAGACAAAAAAAAGAGAAGTGATTTAAATGCTTTATGGATTCGAGACGAAGGTGCTGACTTCTCTGTTGAATTACCTTATTCTTCTTAACTATGCAGGGGTAGCCTCTGACCTTTTAAGATGTTACACTCGCGAAGTTGTATGTAGTATCTTAAGGTAGTTCCAGCTCTCTATAGACTCATGGGTTGAGCATTGAGATACCTTTCACATTTCCTTGTGGTTCTGGGTTTTTAGGTAGTTCTTGGAATTTTCAAGTTGGCTATGAGGGAAGGTTAGAGCCAAAATACTGGGTTTGCTCTTGTTTGTAAAGAAAAGAATAACATTTAAATGCCTTTTATATTTGAAAAGGCTTTTCCTGTTCTTTCACTCTGCATCCTTCCTTCTTCTCATCCTGGCTGGAGTGATTTTGTGCCCTGTAGTGTCAGGTGTGCTGGTTGAGAACAAACATTAACAAAAATAATTTGGATTTGGTAACACAAAATGTCATATCATTTCATTTTAATGCTTTTACTTTTTTCTCCTAGAGCTCACACAAATTGAGGACCCAAGGGAACAATGGAGAAGGGAGCAAGAACGTATGCTAAAAGAATATTTAATAGTTGCCCAGGAGGCACTCAATGCCAAGAAGGAGATTTACCAAATAAAGCAGCAGCGTTTTGAACTAGCCCAAGAAGAATATCAACAATTGCACAAAATGTGTGAGGATGACAGCCGTTCCTATGCCAGCTGTGAGTTTACTATCTTTTCTTGATTTTATCCACCTGCCCTCACAAGATGTGGTGTAAGAAATAGTTTGAAGTATTTCCATCACCTGATTCTTCTCTGAATGAAGGTCCTGGCTACAGCAGTGAGGTGCTATCCTTTGACTATGCAGTTCAATATCTTCTGTTTCCTGTTAGGTTTATTACAACAGAGATTTAACATTTAGTAGGGATAAATGTTAACATTAAAAAGGGATGTAACATGAAACAGGCATATATCCCAGCTAGCATTTCTACCCATCTTGGAGCCAGCTGTAGTGATGCTTCTTGCAAGGCAACAAAGACAGGACTGAATGTTGCTGGATCAGCCACCTACCTGTGCTCCTAAACTAAAAGATTATTTTCCAATTAACATGAGAGGGAGCCATCACCTTAGGGGAAACCTGTGGATCCACAGTCTGTTTAGCAGATTTATAAAGAATTAGGGACAAGCCGTTGTGTTCAAGAGTACCTCTGACCATGAACTAGGAAATAATATTTCATTAGTTCACCTCCTTCTTGAGTGCCAGCCAGTGATCCCAATGTTGGTGATACAGAGCTTTGATTTCCTGCCCTTTTCATTCTTCAGATGTCTCTGGTAGCTTGGAGTAGATGATACACTTTTTCTGAATTGTGAAGATGTTGCACCACTGTCATGGCTGTTGGTTGGTGCAGTAAGAAAAGATGTCTTTGTCGAAGAGTCATCCAGTCTAGTTCAGAGAAGTGTATCAAATGGATATACCCAACAGCCACGTGGAAATGTAGTGGAGTTTTACGGTGCTGGTGGCTTTCCAATGGCTGTTGAGTCATTGTTTTAACTGGAGGTTTGCTGTTAAATGCCAAAGTTTTAATACGAATGAGAAGCTCTGCTTAAGCCTTTTCTGAAAATGTTTGAGAAACCTGACTGTGGAAGGGTGCTTAGAGCAGGTGTCTGGATAGAAGTGTTTAGCTGCTGATTCAGTTTATATGATTAATCCAAGATGATTAATACATATCCCAAAATCGTGAATAAAAGATATTTTCTAGAGCTGAGGTGTCCCAGATGGATTGGATCAAGTACTCTGTAACTGTTGAACTGGGATTCTCATCTTTTTCTTTAGTTTATATACATGTATTCTGTGATTCAGTTTGTGACATAACTGAACAATTGTGACTAGTCTTATTTCCCCCTCTTCTGTTCAAGTTTCTGAAGAAGTAGCAAGATATTTTCCTATTAGGAAAGAATTTTTTGAAAAGAAACTGTTGTTTAAAGTGTGTTTAACTTCTATTAAAGACTTGGAATAGAGTAAAAGATAGTGTCATCAGTGTTTTTTGAGGTTGTAAAATCTAAATAGACATTTATTACTATACCTTTCTAGGAGCTTGGGCTTTTTGTTCTTTTAAAATTTGCAATAGTTCTGTGGGATATTTTGTTGAATTATTTCATGTCAACATACAGAAAGAAAGTTTGTTGAAGATGAAAATATACTAGAAAAATAAAACCTTTTACATATTTTTGAAGCTCTTAGAAAAACAAGTTGTTTGAAACAGCAACGAAATATGACTGAAAATGACAAAATTGGGGGTTATCTGTAATGAAAGCAAATGCTATGTCAATTTACTTATGGCTCTCAATCTTCTGATAGTTTGGGATTTTGTAGGTATATCAGGAGTTGATAATGACAATCTGTAAGAGCAATTAAATAAAACCATTTGCTTGTTTTGAGGTGGAAAAATATTTTTATTTTCTACAGATGTGTTTAATGTATTTTATATTGTTTTAAAGTCATATGCATCTGTTTTGAGAAAATGGGATGGGCTGATTAGTCAGTTTTTTTTTTTTTTTAAACATCCCTCTGGGGATTAATCATGTTGTCAACTCAAGATTCCCAAAAGCTTCTTGTCCACTTGTTTTTCTTAATTTGACACCTCCACTCCACTGTGGGATGCTTGTTTCTCCTTTTATTGTACAGAAATATTGGGCTTCTAATTCGAGTGCAATTACATGACCAAAGTTGGATGCTTATATTGTGAATATATTTGCCTCCACCACCACTTGTTTGAAGCTGTTGCATTAAAAGAAATAAAACTTCACAAAGTGTTTTCCTCCACTTTGCTTGTGGGTGCTGCTATTGGCTCGGTGTCGTGTGCTTATGAGTGGGAGGTGGTGTGAGCTCAGCGATTGTGGGTTGGCAGGGAGGTGCCCATGCAGCAGTTTTGTGACTCAGTTGTGATCCGCACTGTTTAAAAAAAAAAAAAAAAATCCACAGAATATCCTGGATTTAGAGAATTAGTCCAGGCATGACTACTCATTTTGGCAAGTTCCTGCATGCTTGACATGACCTTGGCACTGCAGTATTCTTTCAAGAGTTGAAAGACTCAGTGCAGCCCCAGACATGGATATGGGTTTCAGCGCAGCGGCCTTCAGCTCTGCAAAAGGATGGAAGGTCTGACAGCATAACCCCGTCCATTCACATACCAGGCATTTTTCAGTGGGCCAGTGCTGCCTTGAGTGGCTCACTCCATAAATCATGGTTGCTCTTGCCCAGTCTATCCTCTAGGACCTTTACTCCATCTGTGTAGGCTTTAGCTTGTAATGCCAAAGCTTGAAATCATTGCCTGACTGTAGATATCCTGTGTTAAGAGCTCACTTACCAGGGTTGATTTGTAAGTCAGTTCCCTACACTGTTGCTTTAGGAGGCAACTTCTCTCCCTAGCTGATATAATTTTGTTCTGACGATAATTTTTTTTAAACTTTAGTCCCTATCATACTGTTAATTCAGTGTACCTAGGAAGCATCTAGCAATTGTTAATATTACACAAATTGCTTGCATCAGTAGATGCTGCCATCCTATCACAGAAGCTAGTTGCTTTTAGGAAATATGCGGTGCTGCTATATGCAATTTTTGGTAGTGTTCAGGACAAAAAAAAAAGTTTCAGGTCGGCCAAATGGAAATCTTCAGTTGTACTTCATTCAGCACAGGGGATTATTTTAGACCCTGGTGACTTGTAAGAAAGAATTAATGCAGTGGTTTATTAAATAGTGCCGCATCTTAACAATTGTGTTAAAGAAGAGGGGAAAAAAAGTAAAATACTGTTTTCCATCTGTTTAGCATTCTCTGGATTTTCAGCTAATACCAAGTATGACCCATATCAGATTAAAGCAGAAATAGCCAGCCGTCGTGACAGAGTGAGTAATCTTTTTTCATTTTGTAAAAATATGAATTAGGCATGGGGAAGGGAGGGAGGGTCTGTTTTTCTTTTACTTTAGCATTTACACTGAATGTTGCATTCATTTATAGAAATACGGTATTAAAAAGTGCTTTTTTATTCTAACCTGCTGATCTATTAGAATGGCTCTATATTAACTGCATTTCAGTGACTTGTGAAGTGATGCTTTTTCCATGTTACAAGTGCAAACATTTTTGTCACAGATGTTGGAGGCAAGCTCAGCCAGGCTTTCAGAAATTGCTTTCTCTCTATGACCTGCCACAAATAGTAATTGCTCTGCAGCCAGATTCTTTCAGTTCAAACCAACTGTCTTCATACTACTTACCCACTGTCAGTGAGGTTCTGCTGAACTGTAGATTTAGCCACTTACTTGGAAATCTTTTCACAATTCAGTAGACCTATTGGCCAAATAGAATTTTTCAACTGATTGGCCAGAGTTCCTTTATGAGGAGAGGGAAGTTCAAGTATTCTGACAACGATAGGCAGTTCTGTAACAAAAATGTTCCATATTTATATATTTTTTAAAAAACTAGAGTCATGGTTTTGATACCATTTTTGTTGAAGCAAGAATAGTCGACTTCTTGAATTTCTCACACAATGCTTTAGCACAGAGAAAAACTCTGCATGTTGTTTTCAAGCAAATTGATCATAAGCAATTATAAAAAGCAGCTTATAACATGGCACGCTAGAGCCAGTTATAAAACTGTACATTTCTTTTTCTTAATGGATAAAATGGGATTTAGCATTCTAGGCACTCAGCTCACAAAATAAATAAAAAATACTTATCTTTGCAGGATAGTGTTCCGTTTGTGTTGTAGTGACCACTTTTCACGAGTGCCTCTGAAAATAAATCCTGTTCACCACCCTTCAAAGGCATTTATTCTATCTGTATGTATTACATGCTGACTAGTGTTTGCCTGATTTACATACTCTAAATGTCAGCATATTCTAAACAAGAAAATAAGCCTTATTTATTTAAATAATACTTAAAGAAAATAAACAAGGACTTCACTTATGACTATTTCCCTCTCTTCCTCCATCTTAAAACAAAACTACCTACTACATGCACAGGATAATATGTTCGAGTGACTGTGTGTATAGGCATTGAGTTGTTTCAGGAAATAGAATGAAATAGGCACTATGAAGTTTCTGTGTACGTGATATTAGTGATGCATGTTTTCATTTTACTTTCGATGAGTGTTAAAGTGCCACCACATTAAAGGAGCTGGTTAAGATATAGGAGTGTTTAGGGGCTGGTGCCATGAATTTTGAGGAAATGGAGAGAACCGTGCAGGATGGTGGGACTCTGACAGTCCTGGTTTGCATCTTGGTACTGCTGCAGAGCTCCTTGCTCTTGGAATAGAGCTGAAGAAAAATTCATTCTTTTACTCTCTTTTAAAAAAATTTGTTTTGTAATGATTTTGTCATTTATTTATGAGCTTGTAAAAATCAAGAGCACTCTGTGTAAATTCTAGAAAATATACTGAGTTTGGTAGGTTAAGAAGAGAGAGATTTTTTCTTCCATCCCTGCCCCTCTTTGGGCTCTCAGTTCAGTCTTAGCCTCACTGCCACACACTGAAATACCCCTATTCCCCCCCATTTATCTGCAGTCCCTTGCATTCTCCTCCCCTGTTGCCTTCAGTTATCTGTCAGCTTTGGAGGGCAAGAAGCTCTTTCTTTGCAGATCATTCTTGGCTCTTCTATGGTCTGCACAACCTACTCAGGTAACTGTTTCCATAAAACCACAAAAATAGGTTTTTGGAGACATCTTTGCTGTGTCACTTTCAATTTATGCTCACTAGTTGGATCAAGGTAATTGACAAGGGGATTGAGAGGGCAGGTTAATATGAAAATTACTGTAGAAAGCCAGGCTACCATTTCTGCGAGAGAGGCCAGTTCTGCTGCCAGTAATTTTGTTTTCCTGGATTGAAAAATTAACAGCATTGAATGTTCTGTCTTTTTTAAAGTTGACTAAAGAATTAAAGACAATTGAGAGGTGTCTTTGCTACAAAGACAATTTATGTGGATTGAAGAAAAGAGAGAGAGAAGAGAATGTGGAGAAGAAAATTTATATGGATTGAAACTTGCTAGCTGTTAGCATAAGCTATTGGAGAAAGAAAGCTGATAGAATAGATGAGGAAATTGATACTTTGAAAGTATTGAGTGCTTTGACTGCTGTTTGATTGGGTCTTGCTATTTGAGAAAGTCTTCTGTTTATTTAATGCAAAATTTTAAAGCAAAATTAAAGAGAACTTAAATGATCACTTCCAGTTCTTTAAAGTAGCTTAATATTTTGTATTTAAAAACCAATTATTTTTGTTGTGGAAGCTACTGTTACTTTTATTGTGGAAGCTACTGTTATTTATTATTACTTTTAATTATTTTGTATTATTCAGCTTTCTAGGCTGAAACGAGAATTGGCACAGATGAAGCAGGAGTTGCAATATAAAGAAAAAGGAGTGGAAACTCTGCAAGAGTAAGTTAAAAGTTTGTGGGAGGATCTTTTGTTGGGGTTTGGTGTTTTTCTTTTTTCTTTTTAAATTTACTTTGGAATTAATTTCATAGAAAAGTGATGTTAAAAATAAAATGCTAAATGCTTTGCTTCAGACTTTCTGCTGTGATAGTGATGCAGGGTGAGAACAATGTGAAATGACGGAAGAAGGGTTGGATAGAATTGGTTGGAGTTGTGATTTCATAGGTTCACATGCAAGAACAGTTTTATAGGCCCTGTTCTTTAACTCTTCCGTAAGATATTGCTGAAGTGGTATTAAATTTTTAAAAATACTTCCCACATATTTTTTGGAGATACCTACTGCCTGGAGCACAGCCCAAAGCACCATGCTGTAGAGTAGTTTTTCTGTGGAAGTACCAAAGCTTTCTGGCTGGGCACAGAACTTTTCTTAGGGGGAAATCTCTACACTACAACACTGCTGCCCCCTGTTGCCTGATGGCTAGGCCATCTCATTCTGCACCGTATGGCTCATTTGTGCTTGTACTGTAAATCTAGTGGTCTGTGAGACCTTGGATTTTGTTGCATGTGTGCAAAATGACTGCATGTAAATGTGACTCTTTGTCTCCTCCCAGTAAGGAAAGGAATCTCGGGGCAATTTGCCATTGCTCCCAGGGCTGTTAGGCAGCCCTGCTCTGTTTCCTGTGTGCTCAGTGGTGTCAAAGGTTGTGAAATGTTGTGGTGACCCTCTCCCTGCCACTCTTCCTTCAGGCCATCTGATGGGAACTGCGTGACTTCCATTTATGTGCTGCTTAGTCACCTACACACATAGCTCATACACGGGATGCCCAGTGGGATAGGGAGAGAGGTTGCCGGGCCATGAAAAAGATGGCAGGTAAACACAGGTTTTGTGGCTTCCAGATTTCTTCAGCAAGGCCAGCGGCTAGACCAAGAGCTTGAACAGCACTTGGATCCGCCTCGGATATGTGGCTGTGCGTTTAGAAGCCTTGACCCTTTTTCCAGCATGCATGTGAACAAACTGTCTAGTGCAGGAGCTTCCTGAAAATATTGGAGCTGTTGCATGTCTAATGCATTTTGCAACATAAGTACAGCAGCTGCAGAAATATTTTGCAGCTTTGGATTTATTGCGTCGGTGCTACAAAGCATGAGCTTTCACTTCAGGAATTCTGATGAAATTCCAGGGGTCCTGGAATTAGGGTACTTATTTTCAAATTTTGACTGGTAGTACAATAACAAAAGAATATAAAGAAAGATTCTCAGATTTAACTTTTTAAAAAGGAGTAATTCATGCACCTTAATATCTTTGGTGTGTTTGGTTGGTTTTTTTAATAACAAAATTTTATATTTTTTTAAATAAACAAGGCTCTTTTGTTTTATAATGCATTTAAAAAGTTTCATGGAAGAAAACTTGTTCAACCAAAATACCAACATTCTTCATTGGCAGATACACTGTAATCATTTTCAGGCATAAATGTATTTTTATTGAAGCATTTGGAGGTAGTTGGGGGAATTGGTAATGTATGATATTAACTGAAAATTAGTAAAATAAAGCACTCAAAAGTATTTGCAGTTTCTATATACTAAGTAATATTTTAAATATAGTCAACTTCTCCATATGGTGGCCTAGATATGTAAACAGTAACAGAACAAAAGCAACTTTGTCTTTTGATTCTTAGTCATATTTTCTTTGAGTAAGAATTGCTATGTCTTTTCTGCTTTCTTTATTTGTTTTCCTTCTTCTGGTT
Organism: Struthidea cinerea; assembly: GCA_013397865.1. Taxonomy (NCBI): domain Eukaryota; kingdom Metazoa; phylum Chordata; class Aves; order Passeriformes; family Corcoracidae; genus Struthidea; species Struthidea cinerea. The sequence goes on along the minus strand of VZTI01002387.1, from coordinate 279,848 downwards.
ATTGGGTTATTTTAAGGGTATAGGTTCAATTATTTTATAAAAGGACTAACCACTTGACTAGGATGATGAAAGTATTTGAAGGCCATTTGAAACTCAAGACTGTTTTAATTAGTATAATTCATTAAAGATAGTCCAGCAAAGTAGTGCAACTTTTTGAAAAGTAAAGTCTGCAAATGATTAAGAATACAAATGTTAGTCTTGGATTATAGCCCAAGTCAAGTTGCCCATGCTCTGGGGTGGGGTTATAGGAGAGACATTCAAGAGAGGAATTATTTTAAAACATATCTGATTAGTCAGTGGTCACTCCATTCATGTAGTGTAAAAGTTCAAGCGTGAAAATTTGGTGCTTCAGTGCTGCTCATTGCTGCTGTTGCTGCAGTCACCCTCTGTCCCGTTGGTGCGCTGGGTGGCACTTGCTGTTGCTTGCTGGAGCTGGGGAGAACCTTTTGCCTGTGTTACCTGGAGCTGAGTTCTGCTCTCTGGAGTGACTTCTTCACTTGTGAAAGAGACTTGTGGTTTTGGTTTTTTTTCGTGTTTTAAGTGTTGTTGTTTTTTTTTTTCCCCTTCTGGTGAGATGCGTGCGGGTTTTTTTTGGAATATTTTGGTTCCAGGAGGAAGTGAGCCAATTTAGAGAGTACTTACACTAACAACTGAAGAGAGGAGCTTCTCTTACCTCCTTGTGTAGTCAGTAGACAAATTAGCCTGAAAGCCTAACTGTGCTCTAGGCTGTCCCTGTGCAATCTCTCCCCTACCTCCTGTATTTGTTGGGAGAGAAGGGTCACTCAAGTCGAGTACCAAGGCTGAAGTACTTTAGTTTTTCTATATCCTCAAAGTAAGTATATTGCCTATAAAGAAATCCATTGCTCCTTCTTTAACACAAAAATATTGGGCTTTTTGCTCAGTTTCCCCCCCTTCCCCTTTAAAGTTTATTACATTTCAGACATTTCCCACTTCTGTTACGTTTTCTAAATTTTTGGTTTGCGTCATTCTTCTTCCTTCTTGTGCTAAGTCAAAGCTTCAAGTAACTGCCAAACTGCAAATGGCATGCATCCTGTTCAGGTTTTTTAAAGGCATGTACATCACTTTATTTCAAGTGTCAGCCAAGAACAACATTAGGAGCCGTCAAACTTTGGGCATTACATTTGGCTGAATGTTTGCTTTGAAAGTCTTACCAGAATGGCATCATGTGCAGATATTGGAACTTGCTGCCAGGTGGCTCTCTGTGCAGCCTTTGCTGGGTATAGCTTTCAGAGAGGAGACAGCTTTTACGGGGAGGGCAATTGGGTTGCTCAGTATTTCCATCATCGTATGTTACTGCCTGATTCAAATGCCTTTGTTAAATGCAAATCTCTTACACTGACATTTTCCATGTACAGTGTCTGCCTTGGACTGTGTTTTGTTTTCTGTTCTTTTTAATTTTAGTAAAATGGCTTAGCCATCTTTGAGGAGAATGAAAAGAAAACAAAACCACAAAATGACTATAGAAGTGGGATTTTATGAGTGGAGACACAATTGAGGGGGGTTTTGATACCTCTACAACTTCAATACTGTCAGAATTCCAATCTCCATAGAGCTGCAGCTTTTTATCGGGACTGTACTTTCTACAGTTTCATCTAAATTTGGCAATGTTCTGTGTGATAAAGCTTTGGACAAGGGTCTGTGTTTGCCCAGTGAGACTTTGTAGAGCTCACTGTTTAAAGCCTGCAAAGATCCCCACCCTGCAGGATGGTGCACCTCGGCCTCCGCCAGCACCTTTGCCCCAAGGTGCGTCTGATCCTGTCATGGTCCAGACTTACAGGGTTAAATATGAGCCTTTTCTGGAACAAATTCCTTCCTCTGGCCTGTCAGCAGGGACCGAGAAGGAGGAGCAGTTCCTTCTCCCTTGTGTTTTCAGTGACCCTAGTGCTCCCCGGCAGGAATTTTGGAGGAAGAAGGCGTTTAGCAGCAAAGGAAATGAAAACTTGGCCAGTTGGCCATGAGAGCAGAGTGAATGCTGTGAAAAGTTGGGAGTGACAGGGAATTAGAACTGGCTCAACAATTTGTAGCTACAGACTAATTTAGAGGTTAGGAAACCTGACAAAAGCTTTAAAATTAGAGTTTTGCTCAAGTACAGGCCTGAGCTTTGGTGAGAATGGGAGAGTCTTGTGCATTTGAGAGCATGTGGAGGAAAATGGAGGAACACAGAAGATGCCCTATAGGACTGAAACGATGACAAGCATATTAATAGTCCGTGTATCCTAGAAACATCTTCGTATCTTCACAGTCTTGTATATTAGTTGAATATTCTTGCTATTTGTGCAAAGGTCCGATCTATATTTGTATCATGCTATTTTCCATTAATAAAATGGAACACTCCTGTTAATTCTATGGCTTTCAGAAATAGTTCTTTATGAAAAAAAGGAAAAGAATTAACAGACAATAAATAACAGGTAATTTTGTAAGCTACGTTAGTCAGTTTGGGTTGACAGCAATACTGATTTAGGCCTAAATATTTTTGGCAGTAGAAACTTCTCTGATTCTTTCCTTAAACAAATACCAATTCATAAGCTGGGCTCCAAAGTGGCGTCCAGGAACATGAATATGTGGATAACTGGACAGAAATCTGGTTGAAATTAAATAATTTCCTTTTCCTGAAATGCCACCTTAGTCCTGGCAAACAGTATAATGAGCAGTTGTGTAGAAGGCATTTTTGTGTCTAATATTTGACCATAGTTCTTATTACAGTTAATGTCAGATAAAAATGTGTTATCTTTTTAATGTGACTTTTAATGAATTGGATTAGTTGTTTTACCATGGTTTTATCTGCTCAGGATTTTAACTGAAAATAGTGAAGACTTGAGGAAACATCTTGAAAACAAAAACAAACAAACCCCCAGATTTAATACACATGATATTTAAGTCCTTTCTTGTTCTTGAATCAGTATTCATAAAAGATTATATGTTTTCTTATGTAATTTGGGAAAATTTGTGTTTAAGTAAAAATCCTGATATTCAGACTTACTTTGTGTTGTCTCCAAAACTAGGAACTGTCAGAAAAAACCCAAACAAATCAAAATTATGGAAATCAACCTGCTTTTTTACCTAGATATTGTGAGCTACAGAATAAAACCACAGTATTTTCATTCACCTATTTTGATTTTTCATTTTAATGTTTTAGTTTTAAAGCAAGTAGTCAGATATAAGTGGAATTTCACTGCTTGTATTTAAATGGCAGAACATGTTGAGAGACTTGTTGACACTCTTAGTTTAATATAATATCTGTCTTGAAACTTCTTAGTTAGTCTCAATATTTTAAATAGAGTTTGGGTATTCTTCTCCTATATGTATAGCATACTCTCTCCTACTACATCTTTTTATAGATTGATGTCCTTTATGATGAACAATGTGGTTTTTTATCTTTAATTCTGTTATCATGATATGCCTTTTCCTGAAGGTATTTGTTCTTAGCATTGGCTTAATGACCATTGCACTTACCACTTTTTCTCTATATGCATACTTTCTGTGCTAGATTAACAGGAAAATTGAGTTTTCCTTATTTTAACAGGAACTTTACATGATTTTCAATAATTGCTGTAAATAACCTGTTAAAACCCCATAACCATTTGTTGTAAATCCAAGACTAAACAGTTATTCTGGTAAATTCACTATAGTGTTTCATCTTATTCTTTATCAAAACAAATTATCAAGATGATACACTGGACTAGTCTTCTGCATCCTGATACATTGTCCTTTACTAGTATGAATTGTTGGAAAAAAGGTTGAGAACTCAGCCAGTGGATGTTCCACTTGAGAGATTTGAGTATGTCAAGATGGAAACATTAGTATTACTTCAGTCTTATGTCATGACTCATGCCCTTGCTTCTTGCTTAAAGATTTAAAATCTTCTGGGATATTCCCATATCATGTTTTTCAGTGCAGAATGATGACGTCTTATAGATAACTTATGGAAAAGATATTCAAAGAGGCCTATAATGGCAGGAAAGCATTTGCAATAAAATTTTAGGCATTAAAAATTTCTTCCTGAGAAAATCGAATGCCTTTGTTAGAAACTTCTAAAACAGGATGAAGTAGAAGGCCTGGAAGAGATACTGCAATGTGTGATGCTGCGTGAAAAATTGTGACAACTAGACTGCTCATCGTTACCTTTTGAGTTACAACCGTCTAGGTTAGGTTTAGGTTCATTTTACTTTTGGTGCATGAAGTAGCCCACAGACATCATTCATAAGTAAGCTCTGCATTAGGACATTAAACCCAGGAAATTTGTTAGTTCTGCAGAACCTTGGTAGATAATTGCTTTGCTTTGTCTTTAGAGTGGGCTTGGCACAGAGTGCTGTGTTAATTCTGAGTAGAGTATAATTTTATTCCTGGAAATGAAGTAGTACATGAATAAACAAGAGGTCTTGAAAAGTCTGTGTGCTTTCTAATTATGTGAAAATTCCTGAATTTGTCTTAATATTTTCAACAGGATTGATCGTAAGATGTCAAATGCTCATACAAATTACAGACTGGATGAAGCACAAGCTATTATGAGTGAACTTCGAACCATAAAGAAAGCTATATGCACAGGTGAAAAAGAAAGGCAGGACCTTATGCAGGTAAAAAATATGTTTCTGAACTACTAAATTGTAGTGACCTACCTCTATTTTCTTGCTTGGGATTGCATTGGGTTTAACAAGTTTAAATAAGGAAGTAGGATGGCCTAAACTGATTTTTCTGTTTGATAATTACCAATAACAAGCGGTTCAAAAAAGGTAAGTAGTCATTGTCTGTACTGTGAACACAAGACTTCATATGCACTTCATATTTTTGTCTTCAGTGATGTAGTTACTTAAGTTTCATTTAGATCAATGTCTTCATTGAATATAGATTTCTGTTATTGCTGTGTTGATAGCTGCTATGGAGTAATTACACTGGATGGAAAAAAGCCTTTTGTGATTTGCGTTTTTTTTTTTTTTTTAAATTTTGTTTTATGTCTCTTCTTATTACCTATAATGAAGTAGGATTGAGAGTTCATGTGCTAAAATGTTTATCATTTTGTCAACCACGTTTTTCCCTTTATATGTATTTCACCAAACTGGATCTGTCAGGATGTCACTTTTTGCCCCAAACTCACAAGTACCCATATGAAGGCTCATATTAGTTTCATATGTTCTCACAAAACCCTCAAAGAGTATGATTAAATACAATGTATATGCAAGCTTGAAATTATTGATGAATTAGAGCATGAGGATTGAGGGGAGATACATGCCTGAGTAGTGGTCTAACTTTTGATTGGTTTCTGTGTCCTGCCTTGAGCTCTCAGTTGCATGTCCATGTTATTAATGTGATAGGAGCTTGATCAAAGAACAATGAACCTCTACCACCGCAGGGACTTCACTATAGACTGGCTACAATATGCTGCATATAGAGAGAGGTGATAAGGACAGTTCTCTTCACCCAGTCTTCAAACATTTGTTTGGAAAAAGGCATCTTTGTTACCTAAAGTTGTGGGACCATACTAAATTAACATTGCTATGCAAACATTTGCTTTCAGTTTTCTCTGCAGTAGTGTTTTTCTTTTTTTTTTTAGTTTTTCTTATTAGTTGTTAAGTGATATGGAGAGCTTATAATCTACATATAATGAATTTCCATAGTTATGCAATTATTAAGTCTCCAATGCTTTACATGAAGATCATCTGATGGACCACAAATCCTTGTTCAAGTAGACAGAACACTTAAGTCACTATGAAAAATTTCTGCCTTGGCAGCTTTTAACGTATTTGTTATTTTGGGCTGGCCAAGTTTTAAAGTGCTTCTCATTCTTCCACATGCCTGGCTAGCAAGAAATGATTAGAAAGGCAGTTCTTCATGGATGCAGTAACATACATTTTAGGAAACCAAATGGTAATATAAAGACATGTGTGAGATCTTCGAGCAGTTTAACTACTGGCCTTGTTTTTACTTCCCCAATAGATATTTTTTTTTTACCTCTTTTCCTTACGTTTTCAGTCCTCAGTGGCAGTAAATCCAGCTGTAAACATTGAGATGCTTTGAAAATCATATTTGGTAAACCATCTTGAAGTGTGCTCGCAATTTCTTTAAATACAGTGGTGTGGGAGTTAGAACTCTAGGATCAAGGATTGGGCAGTGCTGGCAGGACCAGAATGTAGAGATTGCACAAGACAGAAGCAAAAATGAAAAGTGTTTCATCCTTCTTCATGGCTCTGTGTGATATACAGGAAATATGAATCTAGGCAGTATTGTTTTTTTTAATTAATGACAATCTGTTGCGATAGAATCCAATAATTATACATTAGACTACGTGTAGTCAAGAGAATCTATAAAACAGCTGTTCCACACAAGTGTAGCATGCAAAACAGTTCTGCATGTTTTGTTACAATGGCTGTACAGGACTAAATGCCATAGTTTACAAGCTCTGCAGTTATAAAAATTGTGTATTTTTGCCAACTTATTGTGCTCTGCAAAAATATCTATCTCTCTTAACTTTTGACAAAAAAAATTACTTTTGGTGTCACCAAAGTAGTCTATGCTATGCCTTTTTATAACTATGTGAAGATTATTGTCATGGATTTAGTTAGCTTTGTCAAATAAGTGCAAGTCTATTTTAAATATCTTCCTAATGAGTTTAGAATTTGATTTTTATTTTCCTATCAATATTGGAATTTTTTTGTCCCTGAAAACACTACATTTTAAAGTTATTGCTGTTAAGACAAACTTTCTTATGAAATCTTTTTTATTTTGAAATTTGTTAATAGAGGAGTTAGAAGTATAATGTAAAAAATATGGGGTTTTATTTCAGAGAAAGGAAATAGTTTCTTACTACTTTTTAATTTAAATCTGGCCAATGTAAGCAACAGAACTAAACATAGTAGAAGTGACTCAGTCTTGTGTAGATGCTTGGAAAATTGTAGCTGTTGTAGAATTATGATAATTGGTTTAGTTGTGTGGGAGAGGGTAGTCAGATTTAAATTGGATGCTGTGATTGCAAATAAAGCAAAATATGCAGTGCCACTGCTCCAAAAAAGTGGGCAGACTTCTCATAAAAGGTTGAACAATAAAGGTGTGTGTGGTTAGGTTCCTGAAAGCAGTGTGTTTGTCTCTCCTCACCCATCACTTTCATAATTTTGTTTCTGTTCCAGTGTGCATATGCTTTTAAAATGTTGTCGTCCTTGGAGAGCAATGGAGTTTGGTTTTTGTGAGGTTTTTATTTCTCTCTTTTCTCTTTTCTCTTTTCTCTTTTCTTTCTCTTTTCTCTTTTCTCTTTTCTCTTTTCTCTTTTCTCTTTTCTCTTTTCTCTTTTCTCTTTTCTCTTTTCTCTTTTCTCTTTTCTCT
>VZTI01002387.1:210669-264463 GCA_013397865.1 Struthidea cinerea | reverse complement strand
CCCCCCATCACTTTCCCACTGGAAGGAAGCCGGATGATTTGCAATTTAATTTTTCCCATGGGTATTTCAGATGTTGTGCACTGTGTACACATTTCCAGCATGCTGAGGAAGAGATCCTCTCCCCTGTTTCTGATCCAGGCTCTTGGAGGAGTCTTGTAAATTCTACTTATTAGCTCACCAAACATGCTAAAAGGAGGCTCAATCACTTTTCTTCCGCTCTGTACTCTTCCCCCTCCCCCATTATTTCTAAATAAACTGTACTTTATTTCCATGAAATTTCTTCTCTCAGATCTGCCAGTGTGGCCCTCCAGACATGCAGGAGGGGGAGGGAGGACGGTCTTTTTGAACAGACAGCCCCAAGCTGCCTGGGTAAATACAGTTTTTAGTTTCAGTTGCTATTTCAGTGAGACCACCTCTCATGAAAGCATTTGCACACTGGAAAGTGTACCCCCCAAGCACTTTTCTCAATAGACTGTTTCATAGCACGAGAAATCAAAAGCAAATTGTTTTTCTTTGATAATTCTTTAAGTTGTGCAGTTCAGTATAATGACTACATGAAGTATATTAGCAAATGTTCATGAAATGTCCTTGCTGCAGTGCCTTATATCCTGTGAAGTGTGTTAATCGGTAGATGAAAAATAATCCCTCCAATGAGAAGCAACAAAAGGTTTAGCTGTGGGTTTTTGGTTTGTTTTTGTTTTTTTAATAATCCAGTCTGATGGTAACTAACTGTAATGAACGAATACATTCAGACATCTTCAACCAGCTTACCTAGTTTGGGTGCAAAAGCAGTAATTTATTTGTGTCTTCTGTAAATTTGAATTCAAAGATGTTATTTTTCCATTCATTTCGTAGAAGCATGCAATGGATGTCAAGAGATTTATTTTAGCCTTGAGAAAACCTCTTCCTCAGATATGCTTAATATTTTCACATTTGTCTTTAAGTATGTTACTTCTTTCTCTTCATTATAGTTTGTTGCAAACTTGTCTCATTTCCAAAATTAAATTTCAGTTGGGCCTTTAAAATCACTAGCATAAGCCAGAAGCGTGTCAGTGCAATTTGTGCTTTTAGTGACAAAATACATGTTGATTGGATATTGATAGCAACATTCCAGTACTAATACAATAACACAGTCAAGTATTTTCCTTTTAAAATTTATCTTGTATAGGCAGGTTTCAGGGTTTGATTACCTAATCTCTAGTGAAATTCAGTGGATTTGTATGCTTTATTCTGCTGAACTAATCTGAAAATCTGATTTAAGGATGAAGTAATTTGTTTGATATCACATAAATTCCTGGCTCAGCCAAACCTAAATCTCCCAGTGTTGGTTTTTGAACATAAAACATTTTCTTTGGGTTGTAAAGGGAGCTTAGACGTGCTTTTGAACTTCTTTAAAGTTTTATACTATTTCACCTGTGCATTTGGGAAAACTTGCTTTTAGCAGATTTTTGCAGTTTTCCTAAAATCTGCAAAATGCCAGTGGGCTCTAATGGTTTCGTGAGTTTCCTAAGCCAATTTAAGACCTCGTTGTTATTGAACGAATTGGGTTGTCAGGAGGGCTGGGTATTCTACAGAGCATACTCGTGTTGTCCGCCAAAGCCAGAGTGGCGCATACTTGCAGGAACAGCCAAAATAGACACAGTGGAGAAATTTTGTGAGCATTTGGCCGAGTTCCCCAGCTTCTTGTTCTTTCCATTTCTTTCTTCGTCTTTCTCTAGTGTTCCCCTCTTTGGATGTAAATCATAATCCACACTCAAGAGGGTCTGTAAATACCAGAAATTGCCAAGTTCTTACACCCTTCATTATGTGTCTTCAGTCCCACAGCCACCTCTTTTGGGTATTGCATGTGAGAGATATTCCCTGTTACCTGAAGTGTCAGAGAACTGGGTCCATTTATAAGCCTGAGGAAAAGAGTAAGCAGGGCTGATTTATGTGATCTTAGCCACTGTTCTCCTTCAAATTGGAACTGGAATATTGTCTTTATTTTCTCCCCATTGGTCTTCCCATACCACAGGTAACAAAGGTCTCAGTTCTTGAGTGGTCTGGTATGACAGCCAAAAGCCTAGGCATTTAAATGTAGAGGAGTATTGTTTGGTTTCCTTTTTTTCTCCTTGTAAAATTCAAACTGTGTTAAATTTGAAGAACAATTGCCAGCTCTGGGGTACCCATAATTTGTCCATTTTATGAGCATGGGTTAATACCTGTGAATTGGTTCAGAGCATTTCCCTCCCCAAGACACCTGTCTTGTTCATAGTCCGAGTAAGGACCTAACATGGGGTAAATTGTAAATCACTCATCTCACAGAAAGTGATTTGTACTCACTTCTCATGCTATATTTAATAAATACCCTCTTGAGTTCAGCAATATAACTTTATTAGTGCTAGGTTCGGATATCGCCCTTGAAAGCGATTTTCTAGACATTAACAAAGTCTTTAAGGTTCCTCAGGTATTTTTCAGTGACAGAAGGGTTGCCCTGTTTTATCAAGGGGAGAGGGAGCTGTGTAGAGCAATAATGATTCAGACATGCTACTAAATTTAATTAAATTATGTCTAATTAAATTTTGGAAATACATGCTTTTTTCCCCCCGCCATGAAGTAATTTGTGTAGTAAACTACTGACTGTTGATCTCCATCCTCATGCTGTGTCTGCATTATCATGAGCGAGACATCATTCTAGATACATTGGTATGGCCATTTCAGGGCAAATGTGCCATTTCAAATCAGTGTTTGCTTAAGATCATCATCAGGTTAAACCTTTGTCATCCCATCTGTGCCCCTCCCTTACCAGGAACTGTTATGCTCATCTCCATTCGAAATTTTTAAATACTGAATTAAGCAACAAGTCTGCCTGCCTACCTAGGGAACCAGTCATTTGATACCACCTACTCCAGTGTGGAATGCAAGCTCCTCAGCACTTGTTATGCAAGGATGGGAATGGGCAAAATGCCTGGAATGTTGATAGCTCAAAATTAACTGGTTTTTCCATAGGAATATGTTAAATTGCTGGATCAGTAGGGACCTCAGTATCTGGCATTAGGCCAGATAAAAGCACTCTTTTGCAGTGACTACAGTTAAAGCATTAAATTAAAGTTAAAAATACTCAGTCAGAGGCTTCATAAAGGATCCTAAATATTTTTTTTTCCACTTTAGGTTGCAATCTATGTCAAGTCATTGATTTATTTAAGTGGATGTTTTAAGGCAGGTTAGTATATGCGCTGAGTTTGAAAACAGCCATTTTCTTCTAACAAATCAGCAGTGAGAGTGGCTGGTGTAGTACAGGCATAAAGTCTGGCATAGGCAAGCATAGTGAAATGGCTTATTTCTGTATTTATTGTTATTGGAAGAAAAGTTTGTGTTTGAGGAGACAGGTTGCAATTATGGAACATAATTAAGAGGACTTTTTTATTAAGTTCTGAGCATAACTAAACATGACTACTCAGATTTTTTTCTTAGTTTTGAGTGAAGGAGACCATAAAAGCCTTAAGGATGTCTTCTAGCCAAGGAGATAAATACTGAAAAGTTTGTCACTGGTAGTTTTTTGAAACAACTTACTGTACAGAGGGATTCCTCAGTGGAAAACAAGCAGCAAAATTGCCTCAAAACTTCAGTTCATGTGCAGGAAATAGAGGTTGCAGAAAAGTGGCTTATTGGTGCTTCAACAGATACCTATCTTATGCAGTGTTTTGTGCCTGCTTTTTCTTTGAGTAAAGGGAAAACTGTAGGAACAAGATGAGCTAGCTGAAAGAGCTAGCTAAGAGTGTCAAGGGAATCAAAGTAAATACCTAATCAGATTTTGGAACTCTTCAGTGATACAAACCTTGTCCCCAGCAGTACTTTTCCCCCTTTAATAACAGCATAATTAAGTTATTGTATGAGAACTTCCTACTTTCAAAGCATCACCATAACAGAAATTGAAGGGAAAAAACAAACTTTAAGCTGGAATGTCATACACAAAGGCAGTTATGTGCTCTCAGCAAGCTCAAGAGTCTAAGTTAAAACCTCTTGTATTTATTGGGGGTGGTGTTTTACTCCACAGACAAGTGGAATCATTGATTTGCTAGCACTGAAAGAGGGGGATCTCATCCCTGATCACACTTCTCTCTTCCTTGTTGCCTTTATTAGTGTTCATTTGCACCTGTGGTCTGCTTCTTAACCAGCTCACTCTGCAAGGTAAAAATAACTAGCAAAACAATTGTGGGTGTTAAAATGAAGGAAAGGGTCAGTGCTCTTCAGCTGTCTTATGAAGAAACACAGAGACTTCAGATGAATCTCATCTTCTTTTGTCCTCAAGCTGTGTAAAAGCTTATGAACACAATCACTCAAATAGTCCAGGCTCATCTGATTCACACTCGCTTGCCAAGCTGTGGTAACTCAATTGTACCAGAATTCTGTGATTCTGTTGAAAGGATCTTGAGTCCTTATTTGTTTCATTTGGCACTGAACACCTGAAAATCAAGCTATATGTGCTTCAGGAGTGTTTGCTGAATCTTTAATAGCAGAGCAGCCTGGGTAGGGGAGAGAAGGGATCCTGACCCTGCTTGCTCTTCCTGGCCCTGACATTTGGTCAATGGGGCGAGGTGTTCTTCAGGAAGCTGCATCTGGAATTCATGCACAATAGCTGAAGCGTGAAATATGTAGGCTGTACGTATCGATTCACAATGGTGCTTTCAGTAGCTATTGGCAGGAAGTTGGTTATTAATGCAAGGAGGAGGAAATGGTATTGAAGGGCTTGATAAAGTATTCAGCTTTAGACAAAAATATGACATAATACCTAATTTCTTTACTTGCTGTAAATGAAATCTAAGGTGTGTGGGGGAAATGACAGTGAAATTCCTGTTCATATATGAATGCAGTCACTGCAAAATGACTTATATTGATAGTTTATTTCCCTTCCCCTGATAAGAAGATGGCCAAATACTTCCCAGAGGACACTACGAGATAAACCTTATTGCGTGAGGTTTTGTTTTCAAATGGGGGAAACCCTGCCTTTGTCATGTCTATGCCTTTTATTCATAATCGCATGTTATCACACTGTGGATCTTCTGTTTGTGTGTTATGTGCCTTTGCCTTGCTTTGTTTGTTACTAATTTGCTTTCTTACCAAATATTTTTGAAAAAATTATTTTAACCAAAACCAATGAACTATATCCCACTTTTATGGCTGGCTTTAACACGCCTTTATTTATTTATTTATTTATTTATTTATTTATTTATTTATATATTTATTTATTTATTTATTTATTTAATTAGAGGGTAGCAATCTTTTAGAGGTACTGATCTTTGTTTGAATGCTACCATTTCAAAGTGAAGATGAAACTGAGGTGTAAACTGCATAAATGTTGTGCAGTTCTTGAGTTTCTAATGTTCAAAAATCAGAAAGCTGTATTTTCTCTTACTTACTTCTAATTTTGACTGTTACATTCTACAGTGTCTAAATTATCACTGCAAGACAAACATAAATACCTAGCAGTAAGTGTTCTCCCTCTCATGCCAGAAGAAACATTTGTGAAATGTTTAGCTTTAATGTTCTTGGTAATATTGATAAGAGTTCAAACTTTGTTTTTAAAAGAACATTTTGTTGAAATGTCAGCTGTGGAATTATTCTTGAAACTGTTGTTTCATGTAATGGTTCAGCATATTGAGACGTAGGAAACTACTTTTAACTATAAAGCATACTACAGAAAAAACCAAGTTAGCTTATTTAATTGCGTATTTTTATGACAGATTCATCTAAAGCCACTTGTATTTTGTAACCAGTAAATCTTGTCTTTCTCTTCTGCATTTTTAAATATATTTATCCTCTTTTAAAGGGTTTCGAATATACAACAGCAGCTGGCATTACTAGAAAATGAATCCTGGCCAGGAATGGCTGAAGCGGACAGGGACCGTCTTCAGCTCATCAAAGAGAAGGAGGCTCTTCTTCAGGAGTTGCAGCTCATCAGTCAGCAGAGACGATCCCCAGAAGACATTGCACGTTTGGAGGAAGAAAAAAGACGCTTGGAGGATGAAATTCAGCGAGCTCGAGCAACGTCTGCTCATGGGGCCACTGAGAGGTTTGGGAACTTGAATTGTTTTCTTCTCTATTGTGAGATCCATATAGGTAACTTGAAAAGGAAGTTTAGGGAATTTCATTGTCTTTAAGGAAAAAGTAAGTTACTGGAGAAATTTACTTTCAACAAAAGAGGAGACTGCTCCTGACTGTCACTGTTTAATTCTGTCTGTCTTGAACTTTTCTGAAGCAGAGTTGAGGTGATGTTGACTAGTTAGTTTTCCTTTCATTCATCTAAAAAGTCTGAATAGGAAGAAGAGATGCTTGGAATAGGTTTGAGTGATACTGTCTGATAATAGAGACCTGAATAACATTACCTGGATAGTGAAAGATTTTTCTGTTATTTGCAGTGGAGTAGTACTCATCTCCAAAAACATCAAAACAAAGGTTGTTTGCTATATTTAGTTTCTGCCTTATAACAGGAAAGTTAAATGATTATGTTTTTGCTGCCTTCTATATACAATATTTCCTTTTCATTTCAATCTCGGCAGTGGGAACACATCCCAATTCTGATATTCAGAGAACATCGTAAGCAGAGTCATTCTTGAAAACTTAAAAATCAAGTGATATGTAAAACAAACAACCCAAAAAACATACTAGTGGAAACACCATGTTTATTTCGAAGTTGCCCAGCTTTTCCTGTAACCAGAGAAAAGGACAAAACCTCTTAATCTCTTTTTACCATAGACTGCTTCCAGTGAAAGCAAGAAACTGCTTGTTCTTGCTTCTCTTAAATAGTGGTAAAATCTCAGCTTTGACACTTCAGGAAAACCTACAAGAACTGGCTTTGATGTGATCTGTGTAAAGGTTAATATTTACACAATTAAGACACTTTAAAAATATTTGAAAGTGCTTTCCATATACAGATTTTGACAACTTCAGTTTCTTTGAAAAGGCTTACTTCAGATGGTAAATTCAGGCAATAAACAGAAAATTCACAGCCAGCGTACAGGTCAGCGTAATATATTTTGCAATTTTTGCAATATCGTTACATTGGCTTTCCAGCTTAAACTGACAGAAAAGGGAGTTCACTTTACACTGTGGTGTAGTAAGTTTTATTTGTTGTTTTTGGGCTCTCATGTTAGGTAGCACATACTGTGTTGGCAAGAAGGCCAAGCTATTTTTCCATGGAGTTCATGCTATGGAAACCAGCACTCCAGTGTGGCACTTGATATTTCAAATGCTAGCAGAAAGTTGAGCAGAAGTTAGAATAATACTGATGGGCACTATTTTTCTATAACCAATTGGAAGAAAGCTTAACTATTACTAGCCCTAATTTTTTGTTTGTTTGTTTTAGACTCAGAAATAACAAAAAATATTCCTAATTCTGCTTTTGCACTTCGTTCTAGTTGTGAAATACAAAGGTGTTTCTTTCTTAAATAATTAATACTTCTGTTACTGAGTTTTAAAGGCACTGAGTTATGCACAGATCAAAATGAACTTAAAATCTCTATGACAGAGGTGGGTGTTTTATTGTTGAAGTTTTTTTGTTTTGTTTCGTTTTTGTTATAGTGTTGTTTTTATTAAGATTGGCTGACAGCCTTAGTTGGAGGCACATCTTACCCTTTAGAGCAGGTACCTAACCTGCAGCATCTATCACTGTGGAGTGTAGGTTCCTGAGTTTGTTTTTTACAGTAGGTGGTGTGAATATCTCTGCTTTCCCTTGCAAGCTTTTGAATCAGTTAAGTTTCTTATGTCCCTTTGTCCTTTTCTTTTGGCTCCTGTGTGCAGTGCCTATATGGTGTAAGTTTGCATAGCTGAGCTGCAGCTTTCCTTGTGCCACTTGGTTAACCTGGCCTGGGGCACTGAGGCATGACAAAAGCCTGAGAGCTGCTGTTTTATCCTGGAGAACTCCCTTTCTGATGATTTTTAAACCCTGTTCATTAACATGTTGAATTGTAACAGCTGTCTTTGCAGCTGAGGAAGGTCTGAGGCCCTCTGATAAGTTTGATCTGCTTTCTCCAAACTGTCTGCGAGAATCCCCATTTCCAGCCACGTTGTGATGTAGGACTGGAGCTGTAACTTTCCTGGACATACAAAATGTACAACCCAAACCAGAATACTACCCTGATACTATCTTGAAGTTCAGTGGTTGGGCTTGGAAAAACAAAACATCAGGAATATAATTCTGGATCCAGAAAAAGAATAGATAGTATGTAAAACCTATTATTTGAAATTCTAATGATGTCAGAATACAGAATTTAAGATATTTTACAGGTGTATGAGATTGTCAGCATTAAAGTTATATTCTATTTGTGTTGTGGCAGTGGTACTGAGTAATTCAGCTGCTTGTTATTAGAATGGGCAAAAAATAAGTTGCAGCATGAGATTTTTCTTATAACATAGTAGTCAAAATGCCTGCTTAAATATAATGACAAATATATGCACCTAAAACACATAGAATAAGAACTTAAATTTGACATTGGTGGTTATACTTAACAGAATGCCTTCAAAAATTGTCTTTTTATCTTTGAAACTTTAATTATCTTGGATAATAGGGCTCTTCGGAATTTTTTTTTTTTTTTTGTGACAAGAAGGCCATAGTATTTTACTGGCAGAATCAGATTGATGCGAGGGAAAAAAATAATCTTGTAGAGACTGATATTTTTACCTAGGACTTTTTATGACTTTTCTAATTGCTGTAATGTATTTTCAACATCATGGCTCTTACATTGTGCTTCAGTTACTTTTCTTGTCAGGGAATTCTCCTGGAGTCTTGGTTCTTGTGTTCTTGCTGGAATTACCATCAGTGCATATGAGCATCATAAATTGAAACCTTTCATTAAACAGTGCAACTTCTTTTTTAACATTCAAAACTTCAATGCATTGATGGTTTTCCGCACTGGGGAAGCTCCTAGCGCTTTTTGAACACTACTGTGATGAAGAAAATACTAATATGTATCTGTTTAATTATAGGATACTGTTACAGGAGAAGAGAAATTGTTTGCTTATGCAACTAGAAGAAGCTACGCGTTTAACCTCATATTTACACTCCCAGTTAAAAAGGTAAGTTACGTAAAATGAACAGGTTTTGAAGTAACTACAGCAGAGAAGAATATTAATAATGTATGAAGTTTACCTTTTTATACTTCTGTGTATGTGTGCCAAGTAAGTGAATTTTTTACTACATTTATACAATTTGCTCTGTGGAATGTGAGGATTTGGATGGAGTTTTATAAATAGTATTAGTGACAGCTATTTGGGCTACATTATTGAGTGTATCTGGGAATTTTATATGTTACCTTTCTGAAAAGGAGATAAGTTCTTAAAATCTGTTGTAATATTGTTACAGTTTTACTAATGGGATGATAGCATTCTTTTAAGTTCTGTGAGTTGTTAATATTCTGATACCTTCAAAGGTAGGAGGTTTTGATCCCTGGTGAGATGACAAAGTTTTGCTATTTAAATACAAGAATGTGTTAAGACCCACACAGAAGTCCAGAATGTTTTGCCTATTCACACGCACAGCTGCTTTTTGAGATGCAGCTCTTGGGGGTTCCTCAGTTTAACACCACACCAGCATCAAAAGCTCGGTTCCTGCTGAGTTCCTGTCTCACTTCATCTCTCTCTGGCACTAATATTCTTCTCCCCCTTAACTGAGAATGGTAAGAGGAGCTGGAATAGGATTCATCCTAAAGTCTTTTTATTTTCCATTGGAAAAACCTGTGGGAGTGAGGCTTACACAGCAGTTTGTTAGGACTTTGCAAATCCCTTTGCGCTTCTTCTCCCTGGATTGTTTATGACAAATCATTTATGTAAATTTGAGCTGGATCAGGTTAATCTATCCTTCCTGGCTTTACACTGAGTCTGCTGATCCAGAGCCTGCTCTGTCCTCTTTTCTGCCAATTCACAGCTACTTTCGGGTTGGAGGAAAGAGCAGGCTCATCCTGTTGGACTGTTGTCTTCAGGCACTTAGCCCCGATTTGGCTGTCACATGTGCTGCTCCAGTCACGGTTGTGCCTGAGACCAGGGCAAGAGACATGAGCTAGACTTCAAAATGCCAAATCATCTTTCCGTGTCACCATACTGAATACACGTAAAATTGCTTTTGTAATCTGAATTAGTGTTTTAATGTCTGCATAGGTGGTTCTGATTATATTTGAAAAGGCATTTTTGTGTTTTCTCTTTCTTTGCCTGTCATAGTCTGTCAGCTAGCACCCTCACCATGTCCTCTGGCAGCAGCAGGGGATCCCTGGCCTCCAGTCGAGGATCCTTGGCCTCCAGCAGAGGCTCCCTCAGCTCAGTCAGCTTTACGGACATCTATGGCCTTCCCCAATACGACAAATCAGACAGCATTACAGACTACGGGCAGCATTTGCGCTTTGATATCATTCCCTTCGAGTCTCTCACAAAGGATGTGCCATATGCTGATCCCATTGGACACTCAAATTTCAACAAGCAGCGGAGGTCTCTGGATACCCCGCAGTCCCTGGCATCCCTGTCATCGCGGTCCTCCTTGTCATCGTTGTCTCCTCCAAGCTCGCCTCTGGACACCCCGTTTCTCTCTGCGTCACGAGATTCTCCGTTGG
This sequence comes from Struthidea cinerea, assembly GCA_013397865.1. Lineage (NCBI taxonomy): Eukaryota > Metazoa > Chordata > Aves > Passeriformes > Corcoracidae > Struthidea > Struthidea cinerea. The sequence goes on along the minus strand of VZTI01002387.1, from coordinate 253,886 downwards.
CTCAGATGTCAGAAGGTTTTGAGGAGATGGCAGGCATAGGAGCCCTGGAAATGCTCAGGGCTCAGACCACAGCCTTGGGTGACGATGATGCACAAGGCACGAGTTCATCTCAGACATCCGCTTACCCTCTGGACAGTGAAGGGCTGAGAGAAATGGGACCACACCTGACTGCTATCCAAACTGGTGGAGGTGAGTTTATGGATATTATTATTTTGTCACATTGTCTTAGGAAACGTTACACAGACCTAAGCATGCCAGCACAGTAGAGATTGATCCTCCTTTAGGCTTCTTTTACTACCATCAGTTAAAAATTGCATGGTAGATGTTATCTGTTAAAAGCGTGACCAAAACACGGGAAAATCCCCCAAACCCAAACTCTAGTTTTAGGGCAAAGAGGTGAAATAATAGAGAAATCCTTGTCAATCTTTCTTAAAACAGGTGAATTGACTGGAAGAAAGGGAATAGAATATAGACTTTCATTGGAGTGTAGCCTATCAAGGACCTAGCAAGAATGAGTAAAGTGTTAGTAAGAAAAAGTATGGGTTATAGTTCTGAGGCCCCCAGTTGTGCTGATGTTGCCTTTATTCTGATAATGTAAAGCAATACAAACCCAGGAGAGATAGGAGATAACCAATAACCACCCCCTACAAAAAACCCAAACACAAAATATGAGGTGATGCTGCTGACAGTGCTTGAAGGCTGGCTGACTCCATGCTGAATTTGTACATACTCCAGAGCAGGTTCCCTTGTCCAAGTTCTGTGATGGATCAGAAGCCACAGTAGCATGGCTGTCAGGAGTGCATGGTGCACTCACGAGTAGGTGCTTCCTCAGCAAGGGAGCATCGTTTGTAGGGAATGTGCGAGACGTTGAGTATCTGCTTGGCTGGTTGTGTCTGAGCACCTGTGTGTGCTGTGATCTCAGAGGAGTGATGGGTGCAGTTAGCACAGCACACACACTATTGAGTTTTCCTTTCCTGCTGGACTGTCAGATTGATGGACTTGCTTTAGCTGGCATTGGCAGAAGCTTCTGAAGCACTGCAGTTGAGAAACATGAATTAGAGAAATCAAAAGAGGAAACAGAAAACTTTTGAAAAAATTAAACAAAATTAAAAGCCTGAGCATACAGGAACATGACAAATTTATTTTCCTGTTTTGATCAACCAAATGGAGAACTGCTCTTAGTATGAAAAAGATAATCATGATAACATTTTTGTGTATTGACTTGCTTGTTTTTTTAACAAAACTATACTAGTGAGAAAGACTTTTAGAGTCTATTTTACTATTAAATGTTGTGATTCCCATCCAATTTCTATATCCAAAATTGTGTGTTAGCAATTGTGTAAAATGTTGCATTTGGGACTCATGACATCAGGAATAATATGAGCTATAACCAGAGAATGGATCATATTATCCTACCAGAATCTTATTTGTCAAGTGATAATACAAATGAACATTGACAGTATTTACAGACAACCTTTCAGGTTTTCATATTAAAAATAAAACATTGCTACAGTGCTAAAAAGCCTGTATTGTTCAAAAGCATTTGAGTCTAGACTCACCTACTTTTCTTAATGCAGCCAGTACTGCCAGAAGATACTGCAGCAGAATTTACTTTTACTAGCTGTAAACATTTCTAGTGCCCATATCGTAGCTTTCAGACCAAAATAAACAGAATTCCAGAGACCAGTGTGAAAAATTGTGCTTAAATTAGTGCTGTGAAGAGGCTTCCTGAGGCTTTCTTTAAACCTCAAATCAGACCACAGCATGTCTTCACCCATTGTGGTAAGGGAAAAAAATCTAAGTAGTTCATTTATAGCTTGTATGTGTTTCCTAGAAGTGAAAGCCTGGTGTGAGGGCCTAGGCAGCAATACAGGATGAAGGGCAACTTCCTGCTTTGATTTTCCTTTTCTCCGTTCTCTGCTATGTTTCTACACATTTCACATTTCTCTGAAAACCTCTGTGCTTAACCTGCTGTCAGTGCTGTGGTGTCCAGCTCCTACTCCAGAGGTTACAACTTTTCTCTATGTACAACAGAGTATATTGTGTTGCTTTTTGAGGAAAAATATGTGGTTAAAAGGTAGCCAGGCTGCCTTCATTTGAGACTTTTTTATTTTTAATATTTGCATTTGGAAACAATTACTTAAAAAAAATTTAACCTTTCTGATTTTTGACTACTTGGAGTTCCACACTCACTAGCTGGTGGTTTGGAATTGTAATGCAGCTGTTTGCAAGTAGCAGTTGGAAGTTTTGAAAGTATGTTGGTTTTGTACTCTTTTCCTGGAAGAATTGAATGGAGCATCCAGCGTGTATGCCAGAGTTGGGAGCTTGCAGATACCGGGGGTTTTGGGTTTCTCTGAGGTACCATGCAGTGTGCCCTGCTGCTGCCACCCGATGGCCTGGCAGCAGAATGCCATGCTGCGAAAACGGCAGGCCTTGGTTCCGGCAAACCTCGGCCTGTTCCTTCTCTAGGCAATGCATGACGTAATTTTGGTAATTTGCAAATAATGGGGGCTTGGAGAATTAACACTGAATAAACTGCATGAACTTTGCACTGATGCAGCACTTGAGCAAGTTCAGGGCGTTCTTCAGGGACTGCAATTTTGATGTTCAGTTGCCGATCTGCTGTTTCATTGTTCTGCATGTCACACGGTCACGTTGTGAAATAAGTTTGCATGTGTGAATGGAGGGAATATGCTTGAAAAGTTAAATCTGTCATATTTATAAAGATGGGAGTGGGAGGAAACATGTTAATAAAATATTGGGCTTTAATATCTCGACTATCTCTTCTCTATACTAAATCTTTCAAATGCTAAACTTCTTTTAATGCCTAAATAATCTCTTGTTTATAAAATATTGTCGGACATCTAAAGGGTGATTTATCACTGTATGCTTTTTGTCTTGTTTCTCATGCGGCACAACAGAAAAATTCACTGTAAGTGAACCTGAAATTTCTTATTGTGTGTTTTTCTGTGTGATGTGTTGGTTGTTTTGTTTTGGGGTGGGTTGTTTTGTTTTTTTGGGGTTTTTTTGGAGTTGCATGAGAAGGAACAGGAGATTTTGCTACATTTGGTTTTGTTCGATATTTTGCTGTATCTGTTTAATCATTATGGCGTACTTAATTTTTTTGCTGTGTCAACTAAACACACATTCACAGCTGTAGTTAAACTCCTGGGGAAAGCATTCTTTGACCTTCAGTTTTATTATATAATAGTAATGACTGACAGCATTGTGGTAGGTAAGGTCTGTTTGTGTCTCTGAATAGTTTTTATGAGAGTGTTCTCCTCTTTTATTAGTGTATTTTGAGCTGACATGCAGTATTTGTAGTCACCCAAGCCTGTGAAACATGTTTTAGATTTATTTATGTGTTTTTGTAGTGAATGAAAGTTTGGACAGCAAAATTTCCTTTGAAGTTCACTTTTTCAACTAATGACAATGAGAATATTCTTTCATTCAAGGCTGTCTTATATTTATCAAGTTTTGGCACTAAGTAGTTCTGGAAAATCATATATATTACTGATTTTGTTATTTAAATAAGAAAATGGAAGGTAATCATCTGTCTTAGAAACCTACTTTTTAAACAATTCCTTAGCTTCCAGCATTGCAGTCTGTAACCTGTGCTAAATATTTGCTGTTTAAACCAAAATTTGGTCTTTGATCTTGACCAATTTTTCCTGCTGATTTTTTACCCCCACAAGTCAAGGGTATATTCTGGTGTTTGCATCTCTCCCAAATTTTCTGTGATTGTCTAGAGGTTATCGAATGCTTCCGTGGCCTGCAGACAGTGAGCAAATCATTGTCAAGTTACAACATTGTTGTAATGTGTCAGTTTTTCATTTCATTTTATTGGTGCTTTTCCTTCCAGCCAAACTGGGAACATGAGCCTCCCAAGGACAGAGCCCACAAGATCTTTCCTCTGCTACGTTTATACAAAGTGTTCACATAGGGGGTTGAGCCAAGGGCTTATTTATGAAAAGAAGTCGTCCTAGTGTAACTTGTTGAAATTAGTACAGAAATTATAGAAGCACTTAAAAAAAAATTATACACTTTTGTGAAGTTCAACCTCTTTCCAGAGATGTAAAATTTTTCAGAAACTTTAATATGTAGATGTCTCTACAGATTCCTAATTTTGATTCTGCATAAATACCAGTGACAGAACTGAGGTGGGCTCACCAATTCAGAAGTCCTTTTAAAAAAAAAGAAAAAAGCCAAACCAAGCAAGCAAACAAAAAAATACCCAATCAAAACAACCCACAAACCCACCACTTTTGTACTAGTGATATAGAGGAGAGCATGGTTCAAATACAGTTTTTTGCTTTGTGTGTGCTCACTTGAACTTGGCTCTCATTTGTGGTGAGGATGTCATGAGTTGCACTGCATGATGTGTGATGTACAAGAAGGGTGGGATGCTGTAGCTCGAGATGGGGAGGAATGGTAGTTCTTTCTCTGGATGTAGAGACAAGTGTAGATTGGGCTGTTTCTACCCAGCAGATAAATTTCCTGCCTACCTAAAGCTGACAAAATCCTTTGTTGAATTTGAAGGAGAGGTCTGTAGGGCTACTTATGAATCCAAAGGACAGAGAACTGGCTCTGCTGATGTATAGGAATTTTAGCTCCAAACAGGACTGGGTGATTTTTGTAACACCTTTGGTAACTTTGTGCTGTTAGTAGCCTGATAACAGGAATGTATCTTGGGCTGGTGCAGAACATGCTGGGTGCACCTTCTCTGCCAGTTCCACAGTGGGTTAAAGCTGACCTTAGCCAGAGCCTTTTGTTGATAGCAGCAGTGTGGTTGTGTTGATCTGGAAGACTTTTATCAAGTTCTCGTGTCCTGATGTCCTGTCCTGGTGGTACTTGGGTGGGAGGTGGGGTGGGTACCGTGCAGGGGGGTGGCTCACCGTACCTCAGCTGGGTTCTGGCAGAGGCTGGTGTTCTGTGGAAGGAAACTTACTGAGTAGGTGTCAGAAATAAAGTTGGATGCCTTACAATAATGTGCAACAGAGGTACTTCACAAGTTGTTTCTTTGAGTAAGACATGCTTCATCCCTAGTTGAGACAGTAAGCTGTAAATGTCAGCTGGTGCTTGTCTCCCATGCATTGTGCTACGGTCACTGCTGAAACTGTCAATGCTTCCATGCTGTCTTAAGTTTGTAAGCATGAGCAGAAGCAATTAAAATGCTTTCCCCACTTTTGGGTTGCCATCTCTTTGCCATTGCTTTCCTGCTTTGAGGCCAGTCACTGAACCGTAAGCAAAATGGGATAAAAGTTCTTCCCTGTGCAGTGAAGAAACTGCACTTCACAAGTCTGTTTAGTGGTTTTCTCTAGGACTCAAAGGAAAACAACCTGAAGTTAGGAGCTATTGTTGAAGTGTTGAAGCCTTCCCTATGCAGTTCTTGAATGTTACTGCTTGTGCACTTACTTTAAAGGATTGGTAGCTGCTATACCTACTTGCCTGTGCAAAACCCTGTGTTATAACATAATTTTGTTGGTACTTACAACATGAAAATGATTGCTGAGTTGCTATTTATTGTGTGGCTGGTGATTCGGGGAAGAGTGGCAAAGGGGGTTCAATATTGCTTCCTCCTTCCCTCAGTCAGTTTTCACAGTAATTCACCAAGAATTTGAAAAAAACAGTGGTCTGAGCGAGCTGGAAAACACTGGTTCTTTTTGATAATGCCTCTCAGATGGTAAATAAAAGCTGCTATTATGTGATGGTATAAACAGTATGCTTTGAGACTTTGTATTAGGAAACAAATGAGAACAAAACCTCACATTGTGTTATCAGATAACTTTAAAAAAGAATTAGTCTCTGTGTTTGTTTTCAACCTATTGTATATTCAGTAGGTAAATCTGAAAAGCTTAGGGTATCATGTGTACATATGTGAATTAATGTAAGTCTTCCTCCAGGAAGGAATTATTCTACCAGAAAAATATTTAGTAACAATGCAATTGGTTTATACTTAGTCTTGTCAGAGAGCAATTAGCTGCAAACTTCCTTCCTTCTCCCACAGAAAATCTCCGGTCAATCCTATGCTAGGTTTTTAACTTTAACTTGGATAAAAAGTCAGTGAACTGCATTTGTGCTGTTTTGCTGCTAGTTTTGATACAATACATGTTTCTTGTTTAATTTTGAAGAAATTGCCTTGAGCTGATGTTGTTCTCGCTTTTTTTCTCCATGGCAGCTGTAACTCTGCGAGGAGACAGTGGTAGAAGATCGGAGAGGAGAGCCAGGCGAGTTTCAGCATGTCTCTCAGATCATTCACTGGCTAGTGACAGTGGCGTGTTTGAAGCTTTAAGCAAAAGGTCAGGTGTATAAATGCATAGTAAGCTGGAAATATTCCTGTTCTGCCACACGGCCCAAAAGAATTGTGAATTTAGGAGTAGGCTTTCAAAATCGCTAGTTATTAGTAAGATAAAACTACTAGATTGCATGTTTTAAAGGAAAGAAGCTTTTTACATGCAGTCCACTGTCATCTTCAAGTGCCAAGTCCGTTTTGCTTTATTGTCTCTGATATTTTAACATCATATCTCCCTTGAAAGAGAGTTTTCTTATCCTATTAGTCATAAATCAGTAATTTTATTTCAACCATCTATAACAAAATAAAATTATACAGTGTGATTAACAATGCTGAGTATCATGTGATAAAAGTATAACTGGAAGGAAGAAACATACAAACTACCAACAGTCTAAAAATGTGTAGGTTCACCAAGTGATTGAAGGATGTAGAAAGACGTATTACTTAATACAACTGTTTTAACACAGGAAGCAGTAATTGGGAAGAAGATAAGGCTTGGAGGATGCTAAAGAGAAATGGAAGACAAAATATATAATAAAATAACCTAAATATCTTGAAAGGATAATTCCAAAACCTCAATTTTTACAATTGTGAATTACTACTACTGTGTGTTTTTAAACAGATGTCTCAATTCCTCCTACATTACCATCCATCCTGTATTACTAAATAATTGCTTATATCCACAAATCACAAAATAAATATTAGTTCGTAATTTAGCAGCTTAGGTCACTGTGTAGTTTACAGTACTTTCTGTTCCTGCAGGAATGAAGATCTGGAAGAGCCTGCTTATGGCGATGCTGCCAGTAATGAAGAACCACAAATACATGTTGGATTTCTGTGAGTAATTACTTCTCTTTCTCCCTACCAAATCTGCAGGAATTGCTCACTACTTTTCTTGTTTATGATTTTTAACTTTTTAATAAACTGAATCGTGGTGGGTATTTTTAAGAAGTTTCTGAACTGACAGCCAAAGTTCAGTGGATATACAGAATAGTCAGTCACGTGCCACTTTGTGTTGGGGATATGCCTTAACCACAGTTCATTCAGTGTCCTTTCAATGCTGACTGATAAAAGGGCCTTCATTACTTCTTTCAGTAGCATTTATTTTCACTGTCTGGGCCATTAATGTGAGTATGGGTATAGGGATATGTCTCTGTAAGTGAGATCTTTTTATGCCACATAAAGGAGGGTTACCTGAGGAAAGTCACAGGTGAAGAGACACAAATACAGCTGTACAATACATCTCTGAAATCCTGTGCCTGTGGCATGCTATTGTGGGTAGTGGGAGTAGTGTGGGGAAGGGCAGATTACTGCCGTGCAAGACAGGATATTGTATCTTAGCCCTCCAGAATCATCTCTGCCCCTTGGAAAATTCCTAAGATTGGGAGTTTTTAAAATATCAACCAACTTTGTTAGTGGCATTTCAAAATTCATGCTGATGTGAAAGAGTAGAATTTTTTTATTTGTTTTCAGTGGCCCATGAAAATAATGCAGATGGATTTGTCTAATTGTAACTGATATGTTGTTACATATGCACACACCCATACGCATGTGGTGTAACTGTTTAAACTAAGGAATGTATTTGATAAAACCTGTTTGTTGTCAAGAGGCATAGGAAGGCCAGTTGTTATTTTCAAGCTGAATAATGTTTAATTCACTTAGTTCTATTAACTTTGTTACTGTAGCTAATGCTTTTGATTGAAACTGATTTGTGCAAGAAATTTGGTTAACAAATGTGCTTTTACATTCTTTAAAACTGTTAAGTCTTCATCTTTATTTCTTAAGCAAGGTATTGATGATTGGTGACTAACACAGGAAATTTATTTTCCAGGCATGACAGTGGAAGCGAATGTCTGCTAGTCCATGTGTTACAGCTGAAGAACTTTACTAGTCTAGTTGTTAAAGAAAACTGCAAAATGTAAGCTTAAATTTCACCCAGAGTCGGATCATTGCTTGTTTATGCTGCAGTTATAAATACCGTAGATTTATTTGGTTTCATTCAAAATTAAGCCATTTCTGGGGAAGATGGTATGTCTTAATTTCCATGAGGAAAGGGTTAATTTTATGGCCATATCCCTTTTATAGAACTTGTGTCACACAAGTGTAGTCTATGTGTTCTTACATGTTTATTATGCAGAGGAAAGTTTGTTCAAAAATATCTGCGATATTCCAGAGTAAGCTTAGTGTATTTTTCTCAATTCCTATGGCAATGTCTATATTAATCAGTAAGAGAGATACCTTGCCTTTTATCTTTAAGAAAGAAAACCACACCAGGAAACTTGCAAACAACAACAAAGGATCTGCAGGCTTTTGTGGCCTTACAGCTCTCCTTGAGTATCCATGAAAGACCTTCTGAAGATAATAGTAACAAAAGTACTAGCTGAGAATCACTACAAAAGATTGAATTTTTTAACCTCTGACAGCTTGTGCTACTTTTTTAAATTTTGTATCACATATAGAACATAGCTTAGTTTATTCTAATAAATGTTTTGTAAATAATCAGTGTTGTCATAAAACACTTTTATCTAGAAATATGTATCTTAGCTTACGTTAAAGAAATTCAACATGTAAAACTTGTTGATCTTTATCTCTGGGAGAGGTTGTTTGAAAACTGGAAAATGGAGGTATGATCACATTATTGTATTGTAAAATAAGTCTTTTGGTGGGAGCTGTTAAATTGACATACATCTCCACGAATGAACTGATTTGTGTTGAGAACTTCATCTTGCTAACTCTGCAAAACTGCAGTGGAAATTCTTCATGTAGATCAGTACATTAGTGTTGGTCTTTTGCTCTGTTTTGGTGTGAGTGCAAGGGCACGTGATAGGGAAAAATGTGAGTATTGTGTAGTACTCAGCCATGTTGGCTCATCATCAGAGAAAGAAATAAGCATCATCTGAAGAAGGTAGTAAAGTAGAGTCACCAAAGAAAAAGATTAGTCCAGAAGGTTTGCTGGACATTGTCGTCAAGGCAACCAGGCATCTAAATGACTCAAAATGCAGTTCTGTTCTCCATCTTCTCAACTCTACCTTTGCTGGAATCAAGAAATTGCATTGCTGCAGGGTGAATTGATTGGTCTAGTCAAAAAATAAGTTTGTATTACCAAAAAGCAGAAGAAGCTTTTATCAAGTTTATTTAACTCGTCCATGCAACCATACATTATTTGAATCAGGTGGTGCAGCAGCTGGGGGAAGTTTGCCTGCAGCAGCCAGTGAGCAGAGGAGCTGGATCGCTGCCTTTTTACAGCACGTGGATCTGTTTAACTGACTGATGCTCCACAGTCCGGTGTGCTGCAGTTCCACCATAAGGAGCTCTTCTTGTTGTCCTCCAATCATTTATTTCCCTGCCGGTGTGAGCCCCTCTCTGGTGGTGGCATAAGAGTTCCTGCAGCCATGTAGTCAACCTGAGTGAGCCTCTGAGCTGGAGAGGGGTTTTTTAATCCTTGAGCCTTTGTGGGGTTTTTGCTAGGTTAGCTTTTTAACCCAGATAAATTTTCTAATCTGGGTCACAACACAGTTGCATGAAACTGTTTGCTGGCATGAGGAAAGGAATAGGATATTTCAGGGGCTTGGCAAGCAGTCAGGACAGGGAGAACATGGAAACAATTCTCTAAGTAGCTCTGCTGCTTATGCTGTGAGATGAAAATGGTTGTTGATTTTGTTTTTGGCTTGGAGTCTTAAATGACATGGTACCACATATTTAGATTTGTCTTTTGAGTCTGCAGATAGATGCAGTGACTGCAGATTTCTTTTGCCATCTGAATTTCTTAATTTCTTAAGGAGGGAAAAAGGTTGCTTAGTGGGTAGAAGGAAGAAATGGATGTGTGACACTTATGGGATAATTCAATTGCCTAAAACACAGGCATATGTTTCCATTTGAAATAGCATAGCATAGCACCTGGCCTCCAGCTGCTGCTGCTCAGAGGGAGGCTCTGTGTAGCTCTCCCTTAGATCCTCTTATAATTGGTAGCTCATTTTAGATGCCTTGGATACCCCAGGGCAGCTCAAGTGCCACTTGGTGCCTCTGCTTAAGCGCCGAGTTTAAAAAAAAAAGTTTTAGTTAAAAAAATATAGCATTTTGCAATCAGCTTTGCAGATCTTCTGTGTTAAGAATGCAAAGTAAATTCTGGTGATGAGATTGTCTCAAGGTAGATTCTTAATGCAGAAGGTACACTGATGTTTTCACTTAGCTTGATTTTGAGAAATGCAAAATGGCTTTTTTTTTTCTGAATTGTGCTATTTGTCTGTTTTGCTATTCCCAGTCATGTGAGAGTTTATTTGCCACCGCTTGAGTCGGGCACACCAACCACTTACTGCTCGAGAGCTTTGGAATTCCAAACTCCGTTAATATTTAATGAAGTGTTTCGAATCCCCGTGCACTCAAGTGTTTTGAAATTAAAATCACTGCAACTGTATATCTGTTCAGTTGATCATCAGCAACAAGAAGAGCTATTGGTAAGTGGTTCTGTTTCTTAAAAGCCATGTGGTATGAGAAACTGAAGTTACCAGAGGAATTTTTTTTAAGATTGAACGGAGAATGTAAAAACCTAACTTTTCCATAAGAAGTTCTGATGGAGTTACATGTTAATGTGTCCATTTGTTCACATGTGTAAGTATAGTTCTGTAAATAAAGAGGTGAGATTGTAAAAAAGACTGAATCTGACAGCTTTTAGACTACAGCATGCTCAAGACTTAGGTTTCTGCAGGATACTGTAATGCCTGTGTGAGGAATCAGTACCATTCAAATAGGTTCCTACTAAAAAGATAACAATACAGACCCCTTGTTACCATTTAATAGTGGGTGGAGAGGACTACATTATTACATAATTACATCAGTCTTAACGTTGTTGCAGAGTGACAGTGGCCCTGAAACAGTTCTCTTACCTCAGCCTTTTACTTTAAACTGATTGAGATATCATGCGCTAACTTCAGGTGTGTTAAATGTTAGCTTCATTTAGCTGTTGTCAAATACAAATATGCATAACTAAATCTGCCTTGGTGCTGATGTCCTGGCTATTTTGAAGTGAGTGGGCTGTCTTTGCAGTGGGGGTTTGAATGGGTTAGTGAAAAAAATTTTTAAGCCTGTCAAAGAAGCTAACAGGTACAGGCATCTCGCTGTCATGCTGGGCTGTGGGTAAGAGGTGTTTATTTGAACACTGGTCAAGAATGCATGTTTGTTAGTCCACCTTTAAGTAGCATCTTATATACATAGGGGTCTTAATGTTGACAGAAGTGTACCCCAGGTCTTGTCTGCGGTAGGAAGTTTTTTCTACAGTGTAATTAAAGAGAAAGCATCTCAAGAAGAGGCTGGATATATTGGTGTAAAATGCTTTATACAGATGTATCCTGTTCCTCTGGGAAGCTAAATAGCTATTCAAGTTTAAAGCATCTTTCTATTGAAACAAGTGCATCTAAGTTTAGGGTGCTTTTATTCTAACTGCTGTTATGGAGTTGACAAAAAAAGATGGGTCTTCAGGTTATATTGGTAGGGATTTTTTTCTCTTTCATGGTCTTACTTTGGTTATGTCAGAAGTATCTTTGTCAACAGTAATTGGTAACATAGTTAAGTTAAATTAACAATACTCAACGACAGAGAAACAATGCCAGTTTCTTAAGATAGGTACATTGAAGTATTTAAACATCATGATTGTTGTTCTCTTCAGCTATAATTTGAGAATGAGCATTTTCTCAAACTGAGAAATCATTTGCTATGTGCTACCTCTCTTTGGAACTGCTGTGATGGTCCCTGTCAACAAGGCCTTTGTCTTTCAAGATGTCTTCCACTGAGATTAGAGTTTTTCCCATCTATTTAATAATTCATATATTTCTCAAATTCTTAATGACTGCTTTCTTTTCAATTAGGTTATGCCAGTTTAATACTTTTCTAAGTGCAAAAGCCAGACTGGAGTTTATCCTAAATTATATAAATACTTGTACCTAACAGGGAATAAAAAAAAGTCTTGGAAATAGTTCAATTATAAAGAAAGAAATACACTACACTTGTGGGATGGTCTTTCAATTTCTTGAACGTTTTACTTTTATGCCCTGAATGGCTGAAAGATTTTTTTCTGTCTTAAGTTGGCTTATTTTTTCCCTGGTGGCCTTGTCAATGTCGAGGTAAGGGAATTGTTATTTTCCATGATTACCATATATAGTTCATGTTAAAACCTAAAAGAAATGTGAATGCCTTTCTTGCAATCACCTGGCATTGCTGTTTCACTCTGTTTCTCATCTTTTACAGCTCTGACCAATTATTCCCTGTGTCTTAATTTATTTGTTTTCCTCTTGAAAACAAATGGAAAACCTTTGTTTTGCATTTTTTTGTTTTTATTTCAGAACATCTGTCCCATTTTTTTAGCATGATTTTTAAATCCTGATTGTTTTCTTATAAAGAGACGTGTCTGCCAGACATCAGAGGTATTCATAAATACTTCTACTGTTTTGCCATCCAAGTTGTTATCAAATGCGTCAGAGCGGGCACATGATATACTTCTGTCAGACTCACCTTGGTTTCTTCATCCTTTTGAATAAGCTCCAAATCTTGAGGTGGACATAAAGTATTAATTATCAGTACTGATAATTCTTTCAGTACTGATAATTCTTAATTGAGTTTGATGCTGATTTTCTGCTCAGTTAGTGATTCCCTTTGTAGAGGCAGCTTCTTTGGCAGACTTGCTTAGCTGCCTAATAAATGCAGTGTATAGGACAGTGTCAGGCATCTTAAGAGTCAGCCTATGTTTTTTCCAGTATTGCTGGCAGGAAAACAGTTTTACTGTCTACCTCCTAAACTAAACTCAGTGTGACTTAAACATTTTCCAACTCTGATGCAACAGTGTGAGTATTTGATACACATTTATATCTTCCACTGCATCAAAGCAAGTAGATAATTAGAGGACATCTGTGTTACACAGAAAAAAGAAAAGGCATCTCTGTAGCCTCTGATACACTGCCATGAAATGACTTTCTCAGTAACATGCTGTATCCCCATATCACATTATTTTGTTAGTCTGAAAAACTTTTCTCTATTGTCCTCTATGCACCTGTTTAAACAGAGCCCCAGGGAACATTTGTCTTGGAAAAACAATGGAATGATTTTTTTTTTATTATTGTTTTCTAATTAACTGTTTCTTTACCTCCTTAAAGTTGAATGCAGTTTCTGTCTACATTTCATACTGTCTTTGCTGTTAGAATCATTGTATACAGTTATTTGATTTATGAGAGATGAAAGCCATTTTTACAGGACTTTTCCAGTGATACAAAGAAAATATTCTTAGCATGTGGCTCATTTAGCATGGAAATGAACAGGTTGTAGAGATAGCCAGAGAAACAAAAAGCAGTGCTTAAAGGCTGACTGATATAAAATAATTTGTAGGTCCAGCTAGTGAACTGATCGAAAAAAAAAAATTAAATATGCAGCTTGGATTTGTTCTTAGCTGTTTTTCCTTTAGGTGAACACCACTGAGAAATTTCTTACATGAGCTCTCTCTGATGGAGTAGGGCTACTTCAAAGTCTGAAATACTTTTAGTGACAAGCCTCCACTAAAACTATTTACCTGACTCTGGAAGATGTAAGGATGGCCTGGAAAGTAGGAAAATAGCCTTATAGCCCATTTGACTACCTTATGAAATAAATAGGCAGGAAAAAAAATTGGTTTACATAACATTTTTATTTCCATTTGAAAGATGCCTCTGAGGGCCAGAGAATGGAAGGGTATCAGAATACAGTTATCTCAAAAGCCCCTCAAATTAGAGTAATATTATTAAAGTGATATTAATTTAAGCAAATATAAAAATCAGATATGTAGTTGGGAAGGCTTTAAAAATAAAATATTAATAGCTATCAGGTGTCAATTATATCTACATCAGTCACACAAATTTTATTTTTCAACTTTAAAAAAATTACTATCTACTCCAATTCTTCCTGGTAGTAAAGAAGAGGCAAGAAATTCAGAATCTTAAATATCATAACACAACAGAGCAAAACTGTCTCTTTTTAAGAGACATTAGTATTTGGGGAAGTTGGGGTTTTACATTGTAAGTAAAATACTCTTTAAATGAGAAGGTGTCTGTCCTGCTGAGTATGTGCATCTTATTGTGGTCAATGCTTTTTTTTTTTTACAGGGCATTGCTCAGATAAACCTGACTGATGCAGAGAGTTCTGGTGAGATGCAGTTTCACTGGTACCCTGTTCAGATCTTCACTGGTTCAGAGCCCCAGAGAGCAAAGACCAAAAACCAATGTGAAGACAGTATTCCTCAGTCTTCTGGAAATGTAACTACAGTTAAAACAGTATGGCTCTAAAAAAGTGATTTGTTTACTTTATTTGACTGGCAGGGTGGTTGTGATCTTACCTTGGGTGCAGGTTTTCGAGTTATCACAGGAAGTGATAATTTAACTCTTGGGGCAAGAGCTAGATTTTAGAAGACTAGTTGAAAACTAGATCATGTCTGGGCAAGTGCTTGAAGTAGTACCCTGTATATGTTTGTATGCATGCTTCCAGTCCAACTTAAACACATTAAAAATTTCTGCCACTGCACTTGAAGTGGTTGTCAAGAAAGGTTGTGCAATTTCCATCCTTGGAGATGTTTTCAGCCCTTGACTGGGCTCTGGACAGCCTGACTTGGCTATGATGCCTTGCTTGCTTTGGGCAGGACATCAGACTAGGTGACCTTCAGAGGTCTCTTTTGACCTAACTTTCAGGATGATGCTCCACAGTCAAGTAAAGTCTGCCCAGTTTCTGTGACAAGTTGAACACCACGTACTTTTGATTCTTAAGATTCAAGACAGATTTTTTTGGTTGTGGTTTTTTTTTTTTTTTTTTTTTTTTTTAAGAACATACAATGGCTTTGTTTTTATTTTTTCTCTGAATAATATACATTAAGTACATTGGTTTGTTCAAGCAGTTTTATTTAAAGACTAATTTACCTTTCAGGATGCAGTGACAGCCCTGTTAGCGAGGACCACTGCCCAGCTGGAAGCAGTTGAGAGAGAGCTGGCAGAGGAGAGAGTGAAACTGGAGTACACAGAGGAGGAAATCTTGGAGATGGAAAGAAAGGAAGATCAGGCAGAAGCCATATCAGAAAGGTAAAAAGGGTTTAAATACCTCATCAAACAGATAATAACTAATACTTCCTCAAAGATATTTACACTATGGGTATAGTCTGAAATAAAGCAGGAAAAGCACTAGGTCCTTATTCTGAGATCTGCTCCCTGTTAGTTCTACAAGTATAAAATTCTGTTATGTCATGATCTGCAAGCAGGAGGAAACCATATTTGAATAGCTGGTTGAGTTTAGAGGACTTGGAGTTTGAGGAGTGGGAAAACATTACATCAAACAGGAACTTTGCCAGAGAGGCAATTGTAATGGGTTTGTAACAGCCCTGTATTAAAAACAAGTAAATAAAATTTAGTGGTGAGCTGGGACATTGTTAGGGTTAGGGTTGCGACTTCATGCCTAATGATACTCCTAGTTTGTTACATGTGTTGTGTTGTTCTTTTTGTTATTGTTTTCTTAGTATTGTTATAAAGACCAGAACACATGCCTTAAGAAAATTAGGGAAGGTCAATTTTTTGCAATGAAATGTATTTGCTTATCTGCATTTGCAGAAATGCAAGCATGCTATGTTTTCCCATTGAAAATACTGTATTTTTATTGGAGAAATAATACTCTAAAATTATAAACTGGTTTAGATAATGTAATATGTAAATGTAATGCATAATTGAATGGGGTTTTTTAACACTTGCAAAATTATTGTGATGTTCTGACTTCAGGAGTTGGCAAGCAGAATCTGTTGACAGCGGATGCAGTAATTGCACCCAGACTAGTCCTCCTTATCCAGAGCCATTTTGCAGGGATCCGTTAGCTGGACACATGTTTGCAACTCAAGCAGGCCCGTATGGATCTGGAAAAATGCAGCCTCCACCACTAAAGGTAATGAGAGAAGACACTGCAGCACGGAAGCTGCCACCCTTCCTGGCACAGTGAGCTACTGCTGTGCCTGCAGTTTGAGTCAGAATTGGCCAGGAGAGAAAAGAATCAGCAATGACATTAATACCCTGTATGAGCACTGCCTTCGTGACAGCTGTATGGCTATTGAGTTGGTAGAAATTCACTCTTTAGGGCTGGGTTTTGTTTGTTTTCTTACTACTTACTTCTGAACAGAATTTGGTTCTTAAACCAAAAGACAAACTATTTTTACTGTGGCTGTTCCTAATCTATAAATATGCACTTGTATCAATTTCTGCGTTTATGTGAAATTGTAACAGAAAAGATGATGATCAAATTCCACTGCTCTTCTTTCTGTAAGAATTTTGTAAGGAATTGTGAAGAAAGAAATTTTAGGACTTGCGTTACTATTTCAGTGTTACAATAACGTGGAGTAATTGTGCTGAAACGGATGTCTTTAAAATCTTTTGTGGTCAAGATATGAGACACTGAAAATAATCCTTCACAAGCTGAAATCAGCAGACTTCCATTGAAGTAGAAGAACATGAGCTGTTTGTGTTGCCTTTAGGGAAGATCACGCCTCTTTTTGAGGAGTGAGTTTTCTAAAAATTTGGAAGCTTTGCTAGAGTAGCCTATGTTTTCTGTCTTTCTGAATATTTTAGTGTTCTTGTGTAATTGTGTGAACAGTCTTTCAGTTCCTTTTTTCTTCCTTCTCTTCATTTAACTTCCTCTAGTTTTAAGGTGGTCACTTGCTTCAGAGTCACTGTGCTTATTGAAAGGTGACTTAGTTTTCTTCTGTTGAGGCTGGAGATCAGGTGGTAGTTTGGTTAATGCCCAACTGCCAATCCTGAATGCAGTCTTTGTGCTCTGCAGCTGTGATATACCTGCCTCTCATAATTGTTACTGTTCCAGAAAAGGCTTCTGAAAGGTAATCTTATAATTTTGAACGACCTAGTTTTAAAACTTCTACAAAAGTGAGGTGATTCATCCTGTCAGTGCTCATTAAAATTTGAATCTAGATAGCAGGGCAAGTTGTTTACTTTTAATATTGTTGAAATGTCTGATTGTCTTTGCTAGGAGAGAGAAAATAAGAAGTAAAAAAATTTCCTTTGTTGAAATTTTAGGTGGATAAGGAAACTAACACTGAGGATCTGTTTCCTGAAGAAGTTGCTGTCCTTCCAAAAGAGAGAACCAGCCGCAGGCCACGAGGTTCTGCTTTTGTTCGTAGTAGCACAATTGTTCGTTCCCAGACCTTTTCGCCTGGAGCACGAAGTCAATATGTTTGCAGAGTGAGTAAAGCTTGAAAAGGAGGAGGGGGAAGGGGTCTCCACACACAAGTATATTAAACATTTTTGATAATTCACTATGAGACTTCGTTGCATTTATAAGAAACATACATTACTTTTTAATACTAATGAAAAATCTTTAATTGCATTTAAACATTGCAGTGGGGAAGAGCTTCCCTGACTCTTTTTGAGAGTTTATACCTGGATGGATTTAATTTGAAATTTAAGAATTTATGATAAATTAGATATTAAGCTCTTTTCCTTGGCAACCTTAGATGTTAGGTGAGGGTGGTTGATTTTACAGGGGTTCAGTGCTATCTAATGAGGTGTATAAGCAGTTAGCTTAGAAGCCGTGTTTAATTTTCACATACATAAAAGTTGGAAAAATAGGACTGAATGCTTAATCTTAGGGTTGTCACATAAATATTCATACGACTCTGATTGCTGTCATGAATATCAGTCATAAGGTGCCTGTTACAGTGGGATGTCGGATTCCTGGGTGCACTGGTGCAAGTAATTGAGGATCAGCACAGCGGTTTTCAAGCTCACTTTTATTGTTTGCTGTGTTCAGTGGCAAAAGACTTATAAGCAGTTGGCTCATAGTATTGCAGATCAATACATGAGTATTGGTTTTGCAGTATTGGTGAAATGCACGTAGCTTTGATCATACCCTTTCAAAAATTTCTGAGAACCTGAATTTGAAAATTCAGGAATGATTTTTAAATTCTGTGCTTTAAACAAGGATCCTGTGGTTTTTGCTCTCTTATTTACATTGCGTGCAGTTCATCTATGGACCCCTTTAAATTCTTCAGTTTGCTTTATGGATTATGCATCTTTTTATAATTGCAAAATGTGAGTAAAAGATCCTCACACACCAAGGGTAGCACCAAAAGGAAAAGATGATTAAAACACTCTCACTTAATCTGCACTTAAAATACGATGCAGGGAAAAAGTGGGCGACTATTGTTTATACTCACGACAGTAAATGCTTTAGGATGAAATATTACTGCTTTTACATCCTTCCTCCCTCCTTTTTTAGATTACATTGTCTTGGACTTTTAGTAGAATGGTTGGTGAAACGTATCTGTAAAACATTGATGGTTTTAAAGTTTTCTTGAATTATTGTAACTACCATATGAGCACTATTATATATATATGTTTATAAATAACTAAAGCTGAAAAAAATCAGTTGCTTAAAACAAGATAGTTTGTGTGTTTTCAAAAATAAATCTCAAATGCAGAAGGAAAAAAAAAACAAACCAAATTTCTTAATGAAGATGATCTTGCAAGCAACCTTTATTTTCAATGTCTTTTCTAATCAGCTGTATCGCAGTGACAGTGACAGTTCAACCCTGCCAAGGAAATCCCCTTTTGTCCGGAATACCTTGGAGAGGCGGACTCTACGGTATAAGCAGGTATGCCTAGGAAAATGATCTTTAGCTTTCATTAAGTTGCTAGAACACTGGTACTTTTATACGTAAGAGCTTTAGGTGTCTGCAGGTACATTCCGATCCTTTTAGGAAATGTACAAAACTTCTGCAATGTAATTGAGAGGGGGAGGGGGTGCAAGTTCTGGGTTTGTTTTGGGCTTTTTGAGCTAAAAGGTAGACTTAAAGTAGTTAAATACAGTTGGGAACAATTTTAAATGAGGGAAAAAGTATGGCAGAGAAAAATTAGTTTAATGGGTACTGAGTTTATATTTAATTAGATGTAAAGTTTGATAAATCTTTCGAATCTAGTATATGATGCAGGGTGCAGGTTCAGAGATGTGTGTGTGAATGTGACATTAAGACATTCATCTCCCCTCCCATGCAGCCTAACAAATAATAGTATTTGAGCCTCAAGTATTCAGGAAAGAATAGCTTAAGCTCTCCTTTTGCCCCTGTGGCGTTCCTCAGGCTGTCAAACAAGTGGGCAGAGAAGGGCAGATGAAGCATTAATATTATGTATATAAATGACATAAAATGTAGTCTGCAGAAGTTAATGCCTTGCTGGTGTAGGCAGGCAGACAGCCATGCCTCCTATTTTGATTCAGAATGTATCTTAAAACCAATATTGAATGAAGCCCTTTAAGAGGCGTCTTGCTCAGTACAGTATTTTTCTGATGTCATGATGTCACTGAGTTTTTCTTACTGCATCCCTTTTATTATCATCATAGCATGGAATTTTAGTCCATAAACTTTATTAGGTAAATATTTATAAGTTGAAAGGAAACTGTAAAAGGAAGTAGTAGAAAGGATTAATTGAAAAACTTAATGTAAGGTACAGAAAACCCCTACAGCTATCTAGCCTTTTCTGGGGGATGTAAATAATCTCCAAAACTTCATGTTGAAAAGACTGTGTGTGAAGTAAGTACAGAAAATGTATGGTCTATAGAGCTAAAGACAGACCAGTAAATTATGTTGAGAGTAATTTATTGTGCTTTTTGTTTGAATCCTAATAACTCAACAGTCCTGCAGATCATCTTTGGCTGAACTTATGGCAAGGACATCCTTAGACCTGGAGCTGGATCTCCAGGCATCCAGAACTCGACAGAGACAGCTGAATGAGGAGATATGTGTGTTAAGAGAGTTGAGACAGCGTCTGGAAGATGCCCAACACAGAGGGCAGACAGATTTACCCCACTGGGTCCTTCGGGATGAGAGATTCCGAAACTTGTTGAAGGAAGCAGAAAGGCAGGTATGGTAATATGACATAAGCACTCCTCAGAAACTTCTGGTTTCAAAATGTCTTCATTTTGATAAGATGTCTAAAGAGCTGTTTGTACAGAATCTCAAACAGTGAATGTTTTTCCTGTATTCTTGAGATTAGCACAATAAAAATTATTACATTGATTATTACCAAATTGTGTACTTATTTGAGGACAATTTTTGGAGAATGGCATTATTTGCCAGTGGCACTTTTTGTTTTGTTTTGGATTTTTGTTTATTTGTTGTTCATTTGTTTTTGTTTAGGTATTTGTTATTGGAACTTTAAAAATTTTCTTTCTTCTGGTATTTGAAAGAAACTTTGCTGATTTGATATTTATTCTTTTACAAGTATTTGGAATATTCCCTAAGTATGTGATTTTTTTTTTTCCCCCTGTTCTTGGAGAAAAGTTGTAGACAAAGGTGGCAAAACTGCACAACAGACAAAACTGTCATTGGGTTATCAGAGACAAAAACTGAGCCTAAATTTATAGTAAGATCTTGCTTCATGGATCTTTGTGCAGTAGATTTTTTTAATTTATTACATGTCTTTCTGAAGAGCATTAATAAATGAAACAACTCAGTCTTCTGTATTTATAGTTCTTAGATGATCAACTATTTCAGACAATGTATTTCAGACAATCAACTATTTCAGACTTACGTGGTTTCACTGTGGTGAGTGGGGTAAAAAAATCCATTGCTTTAATGTGAATGTTCTTGTGTTTTATTTATTCACATGCCCATTTTAAGCATTATATTCTTGTTTTCAGACCAGACAGACCAAATTTGAACATCACCAAGAGCAAGCAGCTGAAAAGATGCTAAAGAAAGCATCAAAAGAAATATACCAGTTGCGTGGGCAAAATCAGAAAGAACCTATTCAGGTGCAGACTTTTAGGTAAGTGGTAATGCATACTGAAATAGCATAGCAACAATTCATTAGACAGGTTAAAGCTTTCTGAAACATTTAGCTTAAATTTTGTGTGTCTTTTGATTTTAATCAGAAGTAATTAACCAGTAATTTAACCAGTAATTTTAAACTGTATCTGGATTTGGACATGAGTTCCCTTTGAATGTTTTGTTCTGCAAAGAACCAAAGCTAAGGTAAAATTGCAGGGTTACAATTCTAGTATACGTGAAATTAAAAAAAAAAAAGCTTCAAATGCAAACATAGCTTAGCCTTCTTCCAACTTAGCCTAGTTGCTATGAAGTCCAAATGATGTGTCAGTTCTTCAATACAAGCCTGTGGGCATAAATAGTCTGTTTCATGTAATACATATAAGTTACGAGTAACACTCTCCCTAAAAATTACTCAGTAATATTGGAACTTTCTTTCAAGAAGCCTTTTCTTTGGACTCTGTTTCCAGAGTTGCCATCTTTTTTTGCCATCTTTTTTTCCCCTTCTTTTTTGTAGACGTTGTTTGCAAAATGTACAAGGGTGAACTTTGCATTGCAGAACTTGTCCTGTGAAGCCTTTTTACGATTAACTGTGACTGAAGTTCAGTGAGTTGTATAAAGCTTCCACCTAGGTTTTCAAAAATAGTAATTGTGTTCAGTGGAAAGTTGCCAGAAGTATATAGTGAGGTTTAGTAGTTTTTGGAGCTTTGTTGTACTCAAATAAAAGACCAGTTCAGTACATAAGTAACAAATACTAACCATTAACCAGAGTAAAGAAACCATGTTCTTGTGGGGAGGAAGGCGAACATAAACATAATTTTATTTACTTCCTTTTTCTCTTGTTTTGATCACAGAGAGAAGATAGCATTTTTTACAAGACCAAGGATTAACATACCTCCTCTGCCAGCTGATGATGTATGACATGTTGCATTGTAAACATGAAGTATTTATCGCTTTTATTTTAATGAAGTTCTTAGATTAGACAAGTTTCTTTAAAAAAAATTGTGCAAAAGCTAATATACACATTTTGTAAAAAATAAAAAAAAGTAAAAAAAGTAAACATAAACAAAAACATATATATAAATATATATACATATATATATTTTATAATAGCGACTGCAACAAGGCTTGGTTTTTCCTTGTTGTGAAACTGACATCTCTGAAGACAACTTATTTTATAAAAGATCGACTATCCTGTTAAGAGCGTGTACAGTTTTTATGCTGTTTTATTTGACTTAAAGGCTGGAAGACAGAAACAAAGTGAGTTCAGGCAAATTCACTGTAGTGTAATTTATTTATAGTGCCTTTTTTCCTTGAAGGAAAATACCTACTTTAAGATGTATTTTAAGACTGAAATTTTGTTCCTCAGTATTTGTCATACAGTAGAATGGAACCATTGAGCTGGTTTTGTTTCTGATACCTGAAATGAAAATACTATGTTCTAAAATTGTCACTTTTTCAGCTTTATTATCTGTAGCTTATTATGTACATTGTATTCTTTAGCACTGTCTGTGTTATAGCAAAATATTATCACCTGCAATGTGTTTAACACTAATTAGAAGTGAAGTTAAACATTGCAGAATTCATTTGCATGTTCTTACTGTGCACTAATAGATTGTTTTCATTTCCGTTGTGTCTAAAGTATCTTTATATTCTTAACTAGATCCTCAGTTTAAACGGGGGAAGGAAAAGGGTAGCAGGTCTTTGTTTTTCTGTTTAATGAAAAGGGAATTAAAGTAGCAGTGTGAGCTAGCTGTGTGGAAAGCCTGCTAATGGACTATTACAGTAATTTCTGCAGTTCTACGGATTCTCTTCTGATTCAGGAAAGCACATGTGTTCTGATTTCAGAAAGCAGCTGCTTTAAGTAAGGGTGCTTAAACACATGTTCATCCTAAAGGATGTGCTTTGCGATTACTGTAAGCAAGTTCTGTTGAACAGTGACGCTTTCCAGGGGAAGGTGTATAATTCTGGAAGGTACAGCTCACTTGATTGCTAGTTGGACCAGCTAAAATCTGGTAAGAAATAATTTTATTTGTAACCATCCATTTTAATGAAAGACTGTCACCCTAAATTCCCGAGAATGCCAGTTTTGTGTCCTTGCATCCTGCAAGTATGTAAAAATACTTCTTTACTAAGCTACTATAATAGAGTTTCTCATATTTTTCTAATTATACATTACCTACAAAGAGAGGT
Organism: Struthidea cinerea; assembly: GCA_013397865.1. Classification (NCBI taxonomy): domain Eukaryota; kingdom Metazoa; phylum Chordata; class Aves; order Passeriformes; family Corcoracidae; genus Struthidea; species Struthidea cinerea. The sequence continues at coordinate 230,586 of VZTI01002387.1, read as the reverse complement.
GCCCAACACAAGATTGACTTCGCAAATTACTGGAATCTCCCCGAAGGAAGATCATGTTGTCTCTTAATTAAAAATCAAATTGGTTCCAGATTTTTATATGTCAAGAAATCAAAACAACAAAGGCCAAAACCTAAACAGACCTATCAGAATATTTTCAAATATTTTGTTAGTAAGTTTTCTTTCTGAGTTTCAAGAACTTAGACTCTGTTACCTTGTCAAAGGTCGGGAAAACCTGGAAGAGAAATTGAATTACTTTTACTTATCCATGCTGAGGCAAAAAGTAACGGGGAAAAAAGATTGTAAGCATAAATGTTAATTAACACAGACATTTAAGGTAGTATTTGCTGTTTCCTAATATGGCCTATAGTCATTACAGGCATCAAGTGTTGCAATCATATAGCAATTTATGTGAAATTGAAGTATATTTAGCATTTATCATGCTATACATCCTGAAGGCTGTTTTGCCAGTAAGTTTTAGTGGGTGTATATTGGGTTCCTTGGGCACAACTAGATGAAATCAGAAACTATGCAGGTAAAAACCAAATCATGTGAGAAATTTGTAGTGTTTGGGTAAAAGTCTAGAGCCAGCAAGCTTTTCAGTGCTCATTACTTTAAAAGACCAGTTAGTCAGAATTTTGCTTCTCATTTCCAGGGGAGGCTGTCACACAGTAGTGTTTATCCAAAGTTACCATGCAGTGACACCAGAAGTGCTTGCTGTGTATTAAGAACAGACAACACCATGTTCCTGTGAGTCTGGTCAGGTACTGGAAGGGGTCACCCAGAGAGGTGGAGCACTCTGTCCATAGAGTGGATGAGGACTTAAATGGATATAGCCCAGAGCATCCCAGTCACATTAGGCCTGCACTGAGCAGGGATTGGAGTAGGGACCTTTTTGCCACTCTAAATTGTGACTGTAACCAAGGAGCAATGTCCGGTGGTCTCTCTGTCAGGGGCTTTTTAAATTGTGACCGCTGTGAGATGTCGTCGGTGTATCTTGTGGGTCTGTGATTCTGACTGCTGTAATGAGTTCTGTCTTGATGTGGTAATGAGTTATCATATTCAGTATTCATCTCTCTTGTTTTTGTCACAGTTCTGTATGATTGTGTCATTTTTGTATTATTTGAAAGTATTTCTTCTATAAAATAAAATAATTTGCCATAAACAGAAAAAGGGGTTTCTTGTATGTCAAAGACATTTTTGAATCTTTTATATTTGCTGCATTCCTGATGCTTTCATGAAAAAGAAAGTCTTTTGTATAACACTATTGTTTAGGTTAATGTAATGAATTTTCAAATAAAGGTAAGAGAGAAAATCTGGGAAACTGAAGACCTAGAGGGGTTATACTGAAGAGCGGAAAGAGATGCAGAGTGTAAGGAATGGCAGGTATGTTCTTCCGAGTGCTTATCACTCGTGATAAGTTGACAGCTATATCAGAAGCTTGTAGTTGAATATTCCCAGAATTCTTGGCTAGCTCCACTTACAACACGTTGAACTGCCTTTTTTTCATAACAAACATTTGAACTTTCTAAATTTGTATTGAAAGCAAGTTGACATTATTAGTTCTGTAATATCTTACTTATGACTAATTCCAAGGTGGAAACCACTCAGGAGAATACTGGTTGACTTTTTTAGGCTGGAGTTTACTGCTTCTTTCACAAAGGAAACATTAAATCAGCGTAGTTACAGAAAGGCCATTTCTCAGTTTCCCTCTGCAACCCTAAGCTGCAGGAGCACAGGCAATACCATAGCAAGGACACGTGACTCCTGTCTCTCCAGTACTTGCAAGGCGTCAAGGGTATGACAAGAGTTTAGGTTATTTTTAAAAGGTCTGCTAGAAATAGGCATTTGGAACAGCAACTGTCCCCGTCTCGCTGCCGTCAGGAGCAACAACAGAAGCTGCAATGGGTATGTCGGGTTGGGTTTTCTCTTGTAAGAATGAAGCTGCCTTAGTATTTCTTGCTGCAGTCCTTTTAAGCACTTTGCAGGACTTAAAGGTAAGTGCAGTATATAATTTTTTTTTTTTAATGAGTTCTATGAATATTTAGTTTCCAGTGGATATAAAACTGAAGTTTGAGTTTTTAGGGAAGAGGGCCCATCAGAGCTTGTGATGGGCCATCCCAACCTCCTTTATAATGAAATGTTGTACATCTTTGAGAGGAAGAAGCATTTACAGAGAGACTTGAGAAACTGCAGGCTGACAAAAGCAAGAGCAGCCTTTTCTAAAACATCATGTGAAGAATATATTTTTTTTCCTGAGATCATGCAATTGAGTATCATTGAAAGAAAATACCAAGGAGTAAAATTGATTTGATTTTGGAATCTGTAAATGCCAGTTAATTTTCTTGCACTTGGAAAATCTCCATATTCTTGGATTTAAAAGCTTCTTAGGAGCTGGTTCTGGTTCCTTACGATTTTTGAAAATCTCTTACATTTGAGCATACATATCTATTGTATTTTCAATAGAGAATCAGGTATTCTGTCCCTTTAGTTTGTCTGCAGTTTGACCATCCAACTAAAAATGTACTTTCAGTAGGAGATTTAATGAGATCAGCTGGTAATAGACAAGATAAAAACAGGAAATTAATTTAGGAAAATCTGTCCAGGAAAAAAAATTAGGATTGAGACCCTTACACTCATTTGTTAAGTGTCTAGGGCACAGTGTTTGTGTTCAAGTGTGTGTCTGGCATAGAAGTTCCCAGGTGCAGATATTTCACCAAGTAAATGCTACTTCCTGTTTTCCGTATTTTCCTCTCATAAACTGATTGAAGGAAATTGCAGTTGTATTATCAAGAAAATAAATCAAGTGTTCAGTATGTAGCTTCCTTCACAAATTCAATTGGCCTATTAATACTGATTTTAGTGGGCACAAAGAACAAACGCTGGCAGGAAGCTGGGACTTGTATCACTTTTCCACATTTCACTGACATGGTTATAGAGGCCTGGGGCTGTTACTGATCTATGAGTGGTAGAGGATTATGATCTGCTGTGCTGTGTGTGAAGGGCATAATCAATCCTCTTCTCTGAAGGCTTGCTTTTTGCTCCAGAAAGGTGTGGGAACTTCAGATGAAGCAAGCTCAGTGTTCAAATTTCACAATAAAATCCAATGTGTGCGGCTTCTGCGTGGGGAGTCCCTATCAGAAATACATGGCACATCCATAAATTACTGCTCAAACACACTGGGACAAAAAGGTCTTCCAGAACTGTGTTCCTTCGACTTTGAAGTGAGTGGGAGGCACGTACGTGCCTTCAGTCACCTGTGGGTATTTTCATGGGTGCTTGTGCAAGACCTCCCTCTACCCAGCTGTTGCATTTGCTTGGAAATATAAAGCCCCTGCCTGGTTACCCGTAGGAGTAAAACCAGTCTGCAGCATATTGAAATGCGGGAAGGTGAGCAGTAAGGTGAATGTTCTGAAGTACAACACACTGCACATACACAAACATGCATAGGATCTTCAGAAAGAACAGTTACAGCCCCTGCCTGGCAGAATACAGCCCTAGTGGCTTGTACAAAATCTGTGCAATGAGAACTTTGGAAATTTTTATCTCCTTGTAGAAATCAAATACATTGCTGAGTATGATAAAATTTGTAAACACTCCCCTTGCCCCTCAAAAAAAAAAAAATTACAGTTGAGATGCTATATGCAGTTAACCAAAATGTGAGTCAGGCTAATTGCCTTTTCAAAAAAATATTTTAGGAAGTTCTAGCTTTTCAGTACTTGGGAAAGCTTAAGCAGATGTTTTGAAAAGGAAAAGTAGGCTGGCATGTAGGAGAGGATCTTTCAAGCAGTGACAGTTGCATTGAAGAAAAGGCAGAAGGGATGCAAGTGGATGGATGGATGGATGGATGGATGGATGGATGGATGGATGGATGGATGGATGGATGGATGGATGGATGGGGAGAATTAAGAAGTGAAGGTAGCAAGGATGAAACCTTTGAGAGAGGCTTGCAGAGCATGAGCATGACACAGAAGACAGAGGGAAGTCAGTCTGGATAAGCTTGAAATGCAGTGCCAGGAAAGGAAAAACGCAAGGGATGGTGGAATTGCAGCTTGTCTCATTTCCAAGCTGCTGTGGTAACATATTTCACAGAGCAGCAACCTGGGCTGCAGAGTCACAGGAATACTTGCTGGCTTGCACACACCATACTCCCTACGCTTTTACCTCGTGAAAAATGTGAATGTTGTTGCTGTTGCAAAAAAAAATGCACAGAACGATTAGCTTAGGTTAGGGAGCGAGAAAAGCAGCGTGTGTTCCAATGGTGACGGAATCGGCAGGGCAGGGTAAAGAGGCTTGCAGTTTAATCCCGCAGGATTGCAGGCTGGTGCGGCTCCCCCGATCAGATATCCTATAGACGGAGGATGCAGTCACATGATTGTTACTGCTTCCTCCCCATGACATCACTGCTGGTGCAGCCATACCACCCAAGGAAGGATGCTATTAAAATCATTGGGATTGGGCTAAATGATGTTGCATTGCAGGTAAGCAACATTATTCTTCGAAAAAATCATTTGCTAGTTGCTCTTGTGCTGCAGTCCTAGAGCTCCAGCTCCATTGGGCAGGATTTCTTCTGGCAAATAAAGCGGCACATTTTTTGTGCAAGCAGAGGGTTTGCAGGTGCAGAGGCTGCCTGCTGGCTCTGTGCTGATCTCCCGGCTGACATCTCCAGTAGAAATGCTGCCAGATGGAGCTTTACAGCTAAAGAAGGCCCTTTGTTCCCTGTATTTTCCAATGGCTCCTTCGGGTGTCTGCGGAATTCTGTATTTACGTGAGCAGCCATCATCATTCAGTCGTGCAAAGAGAGCAGCAATAGTGTTTTGCTCGCATCCCCTGCCTTTTTTTCCCCTGGACGCTTAAAGGAAGTTGCTGTTGTGTGTAAGCTTATAAAGGAATAAGGATTAACTTGCTCGAGGGGTTACGAGGTGTATTTGGGGAAAGAGGCTTTTCCTTTATTGTTACTTTTTGCTGATGTGGTTTCAAAGCACCTGGTCCGACAGGTTTCCTGCATAATTTGCTGTAGTAAAAGGTCGGTTTTTCCTTGTCCTATATAAACGTGAAAAATTCTTTTCCAGAAGGAACATAGGAGACGACAAGCATATTTTTGCTTTCTTGTAAAATGCTGATCACCAAAAGGCTGAAAAATCCAGAGTAAACTGTGCTTTTGGACTTGATATTTATGGAAGCAAAGTCCAGAGACTGTTTTCCTGGTGTGGTTGTTTAATTAGGTGCTCTGTACAAATACATGAACATAGATCTGTAAAGGAAAAAAATGGTGACTATCCTGTGGCTGTTTTTCTGTATAGCTTTTCAAATATATTTTAGGGTTTTAAAATTTTTAATTTATTTTTTACTTTAGTCTAATGCAAGTGTTACAATGTGAAAAAAAAAATTTTGAGCTTATACTAGTCAGAAAAGAAAATTATAGATATATTTTTAACAATTGTGATAAATAATTCTGTGCCTTTGCCAGAGAACAGAGGATGACTCAGCTGCAGCTTCATCAGGCAGAGAGTCAGGTGACTTTTTACTTCTGGTCTACAGGAAGTTTTTTTTTATTCTTCCAAATCCTGTTCTTTGTTCAAATAATTTTTTCCCACTATTGGAAAAATCTGAAAATTTGGCAGGCCTAGAATCTCTGTGTGCTCACCCATACCTTAAGGGCAGATATTTTGGATCTCCCACGCTGAAGTAGATTGTACGTCCTAGTGATGGGTGAATTCTGGTTTCCAGTGATCAGGTTTGCAGTTGTGTCAGGATCAGAAAATAAGGTGTGTGGGAGGGGAGAGTAGATAATGAATTTCTGAAGTACAAAGAGATGGCGGTAGTTCCAAACTGAAAAGAAAAATAATTATTTTTCTCCAGCAGAACCGCTCCTGTTTTTTCAAGACTGAGCCTCTAAAGTGGTAGAAATGCAAACCTGTTGCTGCATGAGGTGATGGGGGTGGGGGGGGGTAGATTGCATCCTGTTGGTGCCAATGCTGAGTTTCTTCTCCTTGATTTCCCCTGGAGTCAAGGGTGGCTTGGTTCTCTCCAGCACTGGCTGTGAGCCGAGCTGTGCTCTTGCTCACCAGGCACCCTGAGACTTGGCTCTTTGCCCATGCAAGGAGCACAGCAGGGCTGCCGTGCTTGGGTTCTACAAGTGTGATGGGTTCCCCCCCTACTCCAGAGCATATGAAAGTGCCCTGTGGAAATACGTGCCAGGCAGTGGTTCTCCAGCTCTCTCTGTTTGGGTCAGACATCTTCTGTGCAAGAAGACAAGGCACCAGCCTTGTATGTATGCTGGGGGCCCTTGGAAATTAAGGACTTAAGTGCTCTAAGAGTTACTTAGTATAAAAGGGGGACCCTGGGGACATCCCCAGCTGGAAGGTGCTCTCCCTGGCAGCATCCCTGGGATGCCATGCAAGGGCTCCAACACATGGCTGCAGGAGTGCTCAGCCCCTGTGCACATCGGGGCCTCTCTTACAAAGGTTGTGCCTTTTCCAAGGTAGTGGCTGGTAGCTTTTCAACAGGGACCAGAGGAGAAGGAGATGGGGAGCGTTGACCCTGGGTTAGAGAAATTCCTCTTTGCCTGAACCGAACAGGCTCCTTGGGAGTGCTGTAACCTCCTGGGGCTGGGAACTGCTTCTTTGTGAAGTCGTTTGCTGACCTGAAGGGGAAAGTGAGCAGGATCATGGACTGTGGCCAGGTGCTATAGCAGGGAGAAAGGGGATGCTCCTCCACAGTCCAGAGCCATCTTGCTTGTGTTGGAGGTTGGTGGTGTGTGGCGGGAGCCTCTCCAGGCTTGAACAGCTTCTGTTCATCCTGGCTCAGCATGGTGCTCAACCCTCAAAAGCGGTGTGATGCCTGGAGGTACCAGTCCTTTTCCTGGTTGCTTTGGCCATCACACTGCAGCTTGCAGGGTGCCCAGCAGGGGGGTTGTGTGTGTGTTAGTTTTTCCTCTCGGTGAAATGGGATCAGGTTGTAGAGAAGGAGTCTTAATTCATTTTTTGTGTGTGCATACATACACACCAGGTGTTGGGTTTTTTCAGCTTTCTTCATCTCTAGCCCGGAAGAACCAAAAAAATCACACACAATTATTAATGTTGAAAGAGAGACTCTGGCACGGTTACACTAGGCTGCTATTCCTAAAGCACTTTCAACATTTTGCTCTTAAGCATCACCCCAAGGGAAGGGTTTCCCCATCTTGCAGAAGCAGGAGCTTCCTCTCAGCGGGATGAAGTAACTTCTCTGTAGCTGTGCAGCCCATTGGCATCAAACACAGCAGTGCAAACCAGTGCCCTGTGAGCAGGAAAACATTACCCTCCTGTGTGAAAATGACTCACAACCTCCACTCAGATCACGAGAAGTGACATGGTAGAACGAGATTAATGGCTTTTCCAGTGTGGGCTTATCAGCTTTATTTCAAGCTGAAGGCTTAAAAAGGTTTTCAGCGAGAGGTACATTGAGTGGCATGGAACATCCCATTTCAGGAGAGAGCTGTTTAGGAGTAACTGTGTACCAGCCACTTCCCTTCTGACAGTGCAACTCCGCTCTCTCTGAATTAATTTGCCTTTTTTTTTTTTTTTTTTGGTTCCAAACCTGTTTTTCCCCCTTAATCTTAAAATTTTCTGAATGAAGAGGCAAAGAGCAGCACTGGAACCCCAAATCTGCTCAGCTGTGTGTGGCATGAGGAGGAAAACTCTGTAGCACCCCTGACTCCTCAGATGTGGCTTAGAGCTCCGTGGCAGTAAAAACCATGGGTTCATAAGGGAAATTCCCCCTCTTTTTTGTGAGGAAGAGGACTTGAGGGAAACCAAGAATAGGAACCATACATGCTCCTACACTGTTAGGACTGGTTTCCAGGATGTCCTGTCTCCTGAAATGTAGTTTCTTGCCCAGTAGTTGAAGGCTTCCAGAGTTTTACCTAATCAAATCTTGTTTCCTTCAAGAAATAATGGGGTGTGGGGTTGATACAGTTCATGGGGCTCATCTGCCCAAACTTCTGGGCTGTTAGCAGAGGAGCATCCTTTAATAGAGATGTTTCAGCTCAGTTTCAAAACTGCAGATGGATGTTCCAGAGGCAGTGATGCTTCCCTCCTGCTTTTTCCACAGCCTCAACATTTGCACTAACAAGTAAATTTATTGGAGGGACCTTTAAGACTCACTGGAAACAGAGATGTAAGTTTAACATTTTTTTATACAGAGCCAATTTTGGCAAAAATTCCATTTGGAGCTTGCAGGAACAGAGCTGGGATTTTTATTTCCCCTTGCCTTTCTGACATAGCTCAGCAGCTGAACTAATTTGGCTCAGACTTTCCAAGCAAAATTGAAGGGGGAGCAGGCACATGATATTTCATACTAAAAGAAGTTTCCAAAGGGAGAGTCATCGTGGGAAGGAGCAGGGAGCAGGATGCTGGGGTGTGTTGTACCCCTCAGAGGAAGAGAATGCCTCTCAGGAGGAGAAAAGGAGAAGAGGGAGTCTGGCTGTGATGGAAGGGTGGCAAGCCCTGTTGGTTGGGTATCAGCTCCCGGGGTGCACTGGTATGCCCTGTGTCACCCCGTGCCTTCCTTTCCCGTGCTCCTGGCCAGCTCTGTTCTCTGTGCTCACCCCATGAGCATGTGTGCTGGCTGAGGAGGGGCAGCTGAAGGCTGTGGTTTGGTCAGAGCAGTGCCTCAGTTTTCTGCCGTTTATCCCAAATGTTCCCTCCTGCCTTTCCCTTCTCTCCCAGGCCCTCTCCCCTGTGATCTGGTGCCCTGTGTTTTTTGAGCTCTGCTGTGGCTTCATAATTTTTTCCATAGAGGTTATTCAGGGTAAAGCTGCACATCAAAGATGTGACTTTATTTAACTTGACCACATTATCATAGCTGGAAACTCCATAATATGTGGTGGTGGGGCCATACAACAAAAGGCTGCAATATTTTATAGTACTGTTTCTGATACTGCAGCCTGCCCGTGCTAGTGTGCTGAGACTGAGGGTTTGCAGGGCTATTTACTTGTATCTGGAGGCTGTGCAATTAGTGCTTGAATTGTAGGAAAGACATGTGCCAATTTTAGTATCTTGTCTTTCCTCTGTGTTTTCTCAATTTATAGGGAAAATTTTTTTCCCACATTGTTTCCAAAAAAGGTCTGTAAGTGGGTCCAGCATTTTCAGCTTTTTCCGGGAGTCTGAACTTGATTGCTCTGATTCAAGGCCATTTTAACACCTTTTTATAAACTTCATCATAAAGACAGAAGGTCAATGACTTGTTTGGCTTGTTCAGTCTGAAGCTTCTAAGTTGAATAATCTTAAATTGCATGTGGATATTTTCCAACCTATAGAAAATCACCCATTTAACTTGCTGGGGATTCAGTCTACTTGCTTTTACTGAGGACTTCTTCCTTGCAAAATCACCAAACAACAGCATCTTACTTCTTGTTGACAAGAATGTTTAATAACTGTTTACCTGTCTCCCATATCCTGTGTGATATCACGTTGCCATTTCTAAATCACCTTCCACATGGCAGGGGGTGGAAGGGGAATTCCATCCACACCGCCTTGGCCTTCCTGGCTCTAGGCTAAGCAGACCTCAGTCTCTGACCCCTCCCCGAAAGACACACACCCCTAATCATCTCCCTGTACTTTTCATTCATGTCTCTCATGGTGACCCTGTTAATAATCTTGCTTGCTGCCTCCTCAGCGGTCAGGCCCCTTTTCTCTGGCCAGGTGGTGCTGAAGACCTGTGGTGTAACCATGATCAGCTCCAGGAACTTTCTCCCTCAGCCTTACCCTCTTAGGCCTCTTTCTGAACACTCTCTTCCAACCCGAACCATTCCATGATTCTGTGATTCAGCTCACTCTGCTGGCAGCACTGACCTGTTTGCCTGGATCCAGGCCCTGTGAGGAGTGTGCTCTGGGTCCATCTCTGTGACTGGGTCTAAATTCCTTGGGAGCGGGGATGGATAGATGCTGGCAGAGCACCCAGCTCTCGGGAGGAGGTGCCTTTGCTTGACAGATCACCTTGATCAGGGAATGGCCTGAGGCCAGGGCACCATGCTTGGTCCTTGGAACAGTCAGTATGAGTATTAGGGGCACAGAGTGGCAAACCATCTGTCAGTGCAAAGGGGTCTGGTGATGATGGCCATACTACTACTATAGAAAATAAATATGTGTTTAGTACTGCTATGCTGCTATAGAAAGTAAATCCCAGGGATTTTCACAGCCCCCATGCTCCTTCATTTTTGCAGTAACTGCTGTCATGTCACGCCACATGAGCACAGCTCATCTGACCAACCGTTCAGGTCAGTGGTGGGCTCAGCTTTGATGGAGTCATGATTCAAAAGCTTTGTGTGTGGAGTAGGATCTCCTCTGTTTTATCACTGTGTGTTGGTACCAGAGCATAGAAAAGCCCTGAGACACACCGTGTTCTCCTTTGGTGTGCTGGATAACGCATGACACATTTGTAAGAGATGGAACAGGTGATGCTTTGGGCACCCTGAAAAGGGTACTCCAAATGTGAATTGAGAAACTTGCAAACTAAACTGGTATTTAGGCTTCTGCTTTTCTCCCAGCCCCTTGCCAGGTTCACTTATTCTTTATGCCACAGCAGAAGAGAGATATTCTTTGCTGCCTGCATCCTGTCATGTTTCACGTAGCAACCCCCCACTTCAAGGAAAACAGCAAAGAGTGTAGGTGAACGTTTGTTTGTCTGCTAGAAACATCTGAAGTGTTGAAGTAATTCAGTAACTGTGATCTGTTGAAAGTAACTTGAAACTTGTTGGAATTGCATTAAAAATCATACTGCCTGCCTCAGTGCAATGTATCCAATTAAAACAGAAAACAGGATGAGGAGAACATAGCATGGAACTAGCATGTCTAGGAGCAATAGGCCAGGGCCAAGACTTTTCCTTTGATGACTGTTCAGCTTGTTTTCCATCAGTATACTTTTCAGCCTCTTTGAACCATGGGATGTTTTGGTCTGGGCTTGCTATGTCAAATCCATTTCATATCTGATCAGTCAGTCAGCATACTACCTAGAATGTCAGTTCACTGATAGAGCTCTTCTAGCTGTGGCTTTTACATTTGCACGTGCTGTAACAGTGCTCTAAAGCTGACAGTTTGTCAGCATTTTCTGTAAATGTGATTTATTGCTCTTCTATAAAACTTAGCTCCAAGCTGATCAAAGTCACGTGATGAGTTTACTCACTGTGAGACTTGCAGAAAGAATGTGACCCTAAATATGATAATACTACTACCGTTTGGTTCTTTAGAAAATAATAAAAAGTGAGTAAATGTAAAGAGATCCTGTGTCTATGTAGTACCGGCTGAGCTTGTTGGTGTGTCCTGGTCCATCAGCAGCTCCCTGTGTTTGCACCCTGGCTTCCATAGTTTGTTTGCATGAATCTCTCCTTTGCTTTCCTTACGTGCTTAAAAATTATCTGGTTTCCTGCAGCCATAAAGCTTCACAGGCTAATGTTTGGAGCTTTACTGCCAGCTTGCTCTCATGCAGCTCCTCTGACGTTTGTAGGGTAACTATTTCTGGCTTCGGAATACTGTGCACCAAGCATGGCTTGGGAGATCAGAAACTGACCACCAGAATGATCTGGCCCAAGATTTCTGGAAGATGTCTAGGGTTATGTGGCAGCCAGGAGAGCCTCCATCAGGAGGCACAATTGTCAGTCTAGCACTGTGACCTCTCTTGATTTGTGACTCAATCCCTGCCAGGACTTTGCTACGTCTACAGGATCGCAGTACTCTGGCATGGGTCTAAATCCAGGGAAGTCTGCTAACCAGAACCCCGTGAGTTCCAGAGATATGTGGTTCAGTCAGGTTTCTTTGTCTTCTAGTACAGTTTCTAGAAAGAACCTGTTTGCAATTACTAAAGCAGAGTATTGACACAAAAGTTCAGTTGTAGATACAGTAAGCTAGTTAGTAAAAATGAGTGCTCGCTGTTAAGGCTCTCTGGTGTATTGCAGGGAATAAAATGGCTGATGGAATTCAAAGTGGAGAAAGGCAAATCAAAGGGGAAAATGACCCCAAGAGATTACAGAATCATGGGCTCCAGACTGGCCACTGTCTCTCAGGGAGTCACAGCAGACTGCTCAGCGTTGGATGTCTGCCCTAGGAAAAGCTGGTGGAGTGCCAGAAATTACTAGGAAGAGAGTATGGGGACTAAGCAGGAAACAGCCCTTGCACAAATTATACTGCATCGGCATCTGCAAAAGTAGTGGAAAGGACAGCAAGGACATCTGAGGCATGGCACAGCAAAGGGACAAAATACATTAGACAGTTAGACAATTCCTCAGCAAGACTCAACACCTTTCAGTGTATACAACAAGCTCTGTCAGAGCATCCAAATCTCTTAGATGCTCAGGTCTGAGGAGCTGCACTTGTAATTCTGCATGTCCTGGTATTGCAATGTTTTCTTCTGAACTGGTAGTGTCACACTCATTAGGTCAGGTGAAGATGTCTACCTCTGTCATCTCTTTGTGATCAATAAACAGAAATTATCACTTCTGGGAAGTAATCGCTCTCATTCTAATGTAAATAGTTCATTTCCTGTCATCAGCTGTGAAAGGAGGCTAGGTTTTAGTGTCCAGAGTATAGTGCAGATTTCTCATGCTAGATGGGACAACCAGCACCATGGCTGTTCATGCTTTTGCCATCATCGGAGTACACCTGGCTACAATTCATGTTTGGATGAAGTTAATTGCCCTTAATTTATGTGTGTGAAAATATCTGTAACTGACTGATTGGTGTAAGGCTCCAGTTCTGCTGGCAGAACTGAAAGCACCTCTGCAAGCTTCACTAGGAGGGCAAGTTAGCTCATTCTGAAATAAACCTTGTAAATTATTACAGATGCCAAAGTAAGGTGAGAGAAATAAATGCAAAATAAAGAGAAAGAAAGAGATACTTTTGGTGCTCAGTAATAAGATACAAGATGGAAACTCTGTAGTACTCAGTTCAAAAGTTCTGTAGCTAGGTTTTATGTACTAAAATTCTGTTTTGCATAATCTGGTATCACATCTCTGCTTTCAAAAGCGTAGTACCTGAAGTGAACTTTTAAGGCTGGCAGTCATCCAGTTCCCTGCAATTTCCAGGTACTGGTATGCTACCTTGAGTTCAAAGTTTGTTTGTTTTCTTTGTCTTCCATGGCCCTGTGGTCTCTAGCACATTTTTTCTCTCCTTGGACATGTTGTGTAGCACGTATTTTTGGGGTAGATTCAGACTGAGATGGTAATTATCCTACATACTTGTGGTCTGGCCTGGTATTATCCATCACAATACTGTCATGTGCTGGGCATTGACAACGTACTTAAAAAGCTATTTTTTACGTGATATAACTAGCATGTTGGGTAATTTTCTTGTGGTATGAAGGAAAACTTGCCAATGCTTTCAGTGCAAGAGTTTCCAGAAGTTTGTTTATTTAGGAGAGGGTGCTGCCTTTTGCAGGCAGTCTGAGCTGCACGTTCTTTACAGGTCCTTCTTCGCTGTATGGGAGGAATAGGGTGAAGTAAATGATCTGCAAAACATCACAATGTTACAAAGTAATAGCATTGTCTAATCCTTTCACCTCATTTCAGCTTCCCTTTCCAGTCCTCTTACAAGACACTGAGCTCAAGGTCCCCTTGCAACTTCAGCTCCTGTTGTCAGCCACGTCATCCCACCTTCAGATTTTCATTTCACTTAGCAAGTGTGGGAGCATGCTCTCACCTGCTTGGCGAAGTGTCGCTGTTCTCAATTGTCACTCCTTAACTTCTGCTTTTTAAATCACCCCCATCTCGTGGTAGCTTTTTTGTGCTCTGCAGCACTGCCTAGGACACCTGCTCTGCATTGAATTTCCTTCCCCAGGCTGTGATTCACTTGCTTGGTTCTCTTTCAGACAAACATGCCATGGTGCTGGGAGATCACTTGATTTCCGCGTTTAAAAGGGCTTCTATTAATGGTGTAATGGTGATCTGCTGGTTGCCTGTAAGATAATGCTTTTCTCAGCTGCTTGTGCTCAGCACATTGTCTATGTCATCCAAAATCCCTCCCCTCTCGTGGAGAGCAGAGACTGACAAAGCTGAGTGTTCATACTTACTACATTGCTAAAGTCACGACTAAGGGACAAAATTACATGATGAGGTTTCAAATAAAACAGTTGAAAATGGGGAGAGGGGAAGAAAAAAGACACTAAATAAAGAGGGCTGAGCAGAGTAGCAGGGTTTATGGACAGTCCACTAAAAGCTTATACATTAGACATTTGCCTGTTCCAATTACAGAGTTGGGAAATTTCCTCACAGTTCCAAAGATTTAAATTCTTGTGAAATTCCCATTTTTATACCTGGTGGAACAAAGTGGGTGACAGTCATTGGTGCTGTGCTGGCATCATCAGTGACCAGCAAAAGTTAGCTTGTGTCAGTCAAGGAGCTACAGGCTCTGCAGGATCTGTTCTATACAACCCCTAAGGTCCGTATATGTCCCCATTCTTCTTAGGTGTTTTCATGGTTTTCTTCCTTGTAACTCCATGATAACAGATTTTTTTTTTAGACATATCATTTCAGATTACAAGCCCTAGGTATTTGAAGATCCCATTTCCCAGGCACCTCTTTTAGGATGGATGGGATTAACCATCTTTAGAGCCACACTTTGTTAAGTGATGCAGAAGTGCAGAGCTGCCTTTTCCAGTCCCAGCCCAGGACCTCCCTGCCCAGCTGCTGGAGCACTCATGGACCCGTTTCTCATGTGCAGGTTCAGCCAGTAGCTCAGCCTGTATCCCAGAGGCACACACACAATAGCTCTTGAATTAGTGTGAGTGGTGAGGTTTGTTTCTGCTCGTGGTCCTGGTGTTCACTCTGTCAGGTTTGCGTCTCTTGTATATTTTGTTTTTGGTTTCTCCTCTGTTGCCCATCTTGTTCCAATGTCCCTGATCAGACCACCTTGCTGGAACAGACATGCTCATACTCCTACATGCCCTCATCCAAATTCCCATCAAATGCCCCTGGTAACTGTTTGTTGTAGTTTGGGGACAGGTGTCTTTTATTTCTTCTTGTGCTTTAGTAGGATATGTGGTGGATATTTCTCCCCCTGCTTTCTTAAAGCAGATATGAAGAGTTTGTGTGTGCCCCCCAGGACTACTGTTCATGCTGTCTTGACTTCCTGGCTGGTGGAGGTACTTCAGAAAACTTGGTTCTGAAATGCCTGACAAAGCTGCATGAATTTATTGACAAGTTTGCTTTTCTTCTGCATACAGATCCTAATATGGTCAATGCAGGAGACATGAATGGTTCGGGCAACCTGATGGATTTTCTGGATGAGCCTTTCCCCGATGTTGGAACTTACGAAGATTTCCATACCATCGACTGGCTGCGGGAGAAATCGCGGGACACCGACCGCCATCGCAAGGTGACGGTGTCAGGCTTTGATGCATCACAGTCCCAGCGTTACAGCCATCCTAGCAGTGATAAAAACCAGCGTTTTTCCAAAGTTATTGCTTCCTACCTTGTTGCATGACTTGAGGAGAACTTTTAAATATATGGACGTGGGATGTCCTGAGTTCGTAAATATGAAAGGTCTGCTGCAACTTGATCAGATGAGCATCTCTGAATAAATTAATGGGACTGCAGGAAGTAGAGAGGAGAGAAATTGTATGCGCCATCTAGGAGTTTAATTATTTTAAACATTGTACTCTAAAACTGTCAACCCGAATCAGCAACACATCTATATGTATGTTTAATTTCAGATTACAAGCAAAAGTAAAGAATCCATATGGGAGTTCATCAAGAGTTTGCTGGATGCCTGGTCAGGATGGGTTGTAATGCTTCTCATAGGACTACTGGCAGGTATGTATGTGTTAGTGCTACAGCTGTGCCTGAAGCATCTCACCCAAGCTGCTGCAGTACCATCTGCTTCTCTTTATACTTCATTGTCTCTCCATTGATATTTTTAGTTTTTAAGCTAAAAAGACAACTTTGCATTCATGGAGTTATGATCCTAAATAAAAATACCCACTTGCAAAGTCTCCTTTTGACTAGTGACCTAGAAAAAAATGTTTTCACCAGTAGAGGGATTTTTCTATTGCTTTGACAAATCTGCATTTTAGTGTTTCGTACTCGATGGGGTACTTTGACTTTCTGAATTTTTGCTTTGCAAAAGTCAATTTTATTTATAGGATTTTTTTTTCTTGTCATCACTTTAATTCTGCAAAGTAGAAAATATGATGTGGGGAAAACATTGGTTGTGGACACTCAAAGGGGAGCTTTATAAACTGCTGTTTCCACTGGGTTATCTTCTTTATGTATGCCTGAAGGCAGAATAGTTTCAGACTTGGTTTCAGGTCTACTTCCAGGCCAGACAGACATTACATATTTAACAGTCTGCTCAAACTCACATGGCAAATTCATTAATTTCCTCAATTTCTCCTGTCTTCTCCTCAGTTTAGCACACCTTCCTGCTTGGAAAGCTGCACTTCTCTGACCCAGCTGAGACAGCTGCCATTCTTTATGCTTTTTCAGTGATGTCAGGGTGCTCTTGTGTTATGCTGCTTGGTAAAAGCGCCATGTGAAGTTTCCTCGTTTCCAAGGGGTGATGGGAATTTCCTGCTCAGCAGCTGTCAAGTTAATATGTTCATTACAGTAGGAGCCTCAGAAGTACTGGTGAAGTTCTTGAGAAAACATTTCTGAAGTTACATGTTTGGCAAATTATGTAATTTCATAGACATGTAATTGTTTCCACAAAATCTCTGTTGGGAGGGTGAGATGGGAAGAGAGTCTGATAGACTGATAGTGTACTACCAGGGCTGCTGAGTCCTGCCTGAAGGCCAGGGTTGGTCTCATCTGGGACGGAGAATTCTGCCTGCAAATAAAGTTAGAGCAAGCCCTTGAGGGCTCTAGTGACCTCAGTTATCCTCTCCTCATACAAAGAATGTGGTATACGTGCACACATTCCCGTTTTAGTAAAAACATCCCAGAAAGTGTTATTCAGTTCTAGTTTGCAATGAAACCTCAGGCTGAAATCCTCAAGGCTGTCAAAAGCCAGAGTCACTGTCCTCTGACAAGCCCTAACATGGATATGTCCAGCTTGGGAATGGGGTTTGAGGGTAAACTACAACTGAGATCACCCTTTTCAATGACAAGGGTGCAGAGCAACCATTTTACCTCAAAGAATCAAACCAAATTAGTCAGGTATCTTAACCAGATTTGGGGAGGGAGGAGGTGGTGGTGCAGTCAAGAGGCACTTCATGTTGTTTTCCTCTCTTCATAAAATATTGCCTTCTCAGAGAAGTGAGCCTGCCGCCAGGGCATCTCTATGATCAGATGGGATTGCGTGGACCAGCCGGGCTCCTCCATGGTCCCTCCTCTGCTGAACAGGCAGAAGCTGCTGCTGCTCCAAGGGGAATAGCCTGGCTCAGTGGATGGACACTGGGTGAACCCTTGAGCAGCTGGGTCCAGGCATTACCAGAGGCAAGCAGAAAGTATGGCAAGGTGTGGGAGAGAAAGGGGAAAGGGGTAGCAGCAGCACCCAGGACATAAAGGTCCCATGGAGCATCCTTCCCCTGCTGTCCCTGTGCTGGGCATGGACAACAGCAAGATGGGACTCTTGGGAAGAGGCTGGCAGGGGCTTCCACAAGTTTCCAAAAGCACTTGGGTCTTTTACCCAGGCCCAGGAGTTTAAAGTGAGCTTAACTGATCTAGAAGCCTAAATCCCATCAATCTGGTAAACTTTATCTTTCAGATTTTGCAATAGCTCAAAGGTTGCCCCTCTACTGCCAACACGAGCAAATGAGGCCAAAAGGTGCAATCCTTGTTCTCCAGTGCTTCTGCCACTGGGCCCTGTTGCTCTGTGCATGTGCAGCTGCACTGGGCGAGTTTTGGCTTGCTAGAAAAAATGGATTTTGGCCAGATTAGTTTTCAGTTGATTTGTGATCTTGGCAGCATTGGTCACCACAGAGCTACAAGCAAACAAAATATATCTGATGGGAAGGAGCTGATGGAGGGAGGAAGGAGAGGACCATCCATCCCACTTGGGTTCATGATACATACATATATATATATACACACACACACACACATACACACACACACATATGTGTGTATCATGTCATACATATACATATATCTTGTCATTTTTGGAATGTCATCGAGCCTGCATCCTTTGTTAGTCCCAAAAAAGTGTAGGTGGGAAAGGGATGTCTGGAGGGGGTTCTGCTCTGGCTTCCTGCTCACAGCAGAGCCAGCCTCAGGGTTCCAGGCAACACCAATGTATATTGAGAATGTAACAGCAGCCATTGGGATCAGATCATAATTTCCTGTGTGAGGGTGCACACACAAATTAGCCTGAACAGAGCCCCTCACTGCCTCCAGTCTGTGGCAAGTACCCACAGGACCTTGAACATCAGGCTGGAGGGAGATGATGGTGTAGGACACTGTCAAATGGCTGGGAGGGCACTGAGGAGCTCCTGGAAATGAGGCTTTGGGAGCCAAAGCTTGCTAATTGCAGAGAAGAGGGAAGGGGCAGTAAAACCCAAAAATGTTGTTTGGTGTGGAGATCAGATAAGACTGTTCACACAATGATCTAGAAAAAGGTGCTGAGCACTACATGGGCCTGTCTCAGTCACAGTTTCCATGCTTTCCTCGTATAAAGCAATGTATGGGGAGTGAGCCTAAAAATTTACGTATGGATACCAAAGTTTTTAAACATTTGTCTTTAAGGAATGCTGAATTTTTGCTAGGCCCATTCTGCCTGCAGACCAGTGGATGTTCCTCAGCCTAAGCATTACTGCTGGCCAATTGAAAGCATATGCTCTTTGTAGATCAGCAAGTGTGTGTGTTTTTTAAAGCTATGTAACAAAAAGTGCCATCATAGTAATGCTGAAATGCTCTGTTGCTGAGGCTGGATGTGCAAGAATTCCCTTTGTAATGCACCACTTGGGTGATGCTGTTTTCTGGCACAGCTGCATGAAGAAAACTATCTTTTCAAAGCAAATTTTTAGCATTCTCATTAGGGCACTGTAAAGGAAGAAATTGGCCATCATCAACAAATGGAAAAGGAGAGAGGTAAAAGGCTAATATCTAAAAATAAAGTTCAGCATTGTCTGGCTTTGGAGTACTTCATTATTTTTCCTTCCAGGCAGGAGGTTACATAGAAGGGGGAACAAACTCAGCTCCTATGATGGGAGAAGAAGGGAGCTAAACCTATGCTCTGTTACAGTCTTGACTGCCAAAATAAGCACAAGAAATTAAAAGCTTGACTTTGAGATACTGAACTGTCTAGCACTTGCATTAATTTCACTTAAAGCTGAAAAAATTCAGAACTTGGAAAACTTCTAGCTCTGGTCACCTAGGTGGTGAAGCATTTGCTATTGCATTATTGTCTTGGCCCTCCTTATGATTTTCTTCTCTTGAAGGCTTGTGTAGTAAATTGCATGTAGCATTTTCCTCCTTATGTGGATCCCTAAGAATCTGGCAAAAGGGATTAGATCAGCTGCATAATTAAGCACATTGTCTCAGTGGTGCTGAGGTGCCTGTGAGCTTGTTATATTAGAGAACCGAATGCTTGTTCTTCAGTATAGTTATTAACTTTATTGGGAAAAACATTCAGAAGTCTGTCTTCCTTTGCACGTTTGGCTTGGTAGCATTAATGTGCAGCTGCCTGGTTAAGTGTGGTGTAAACTTTGGAGATGACAGAGAATGTTAAAGATCCGTCAAGAGGTGCAACAGACACAGCATTTGGTGCTTATGTCCAGAGGATGAAGATTCCTTGTTTCTGAACCTTTCAGAAAATTGGAGGAGAATTTTGAGCTCCCTGCAAAACAGAAAGCTATGCATGCTGATGTTGCCAGCAATGCAATGATTCATCGTCATCTAGCAATATGGTTCATTGTTTCCACAGAAACTTGGGAAAAAGTAACCAAGATTAAGGCAAGATCTTCGTGAAAGAAAATAATTGCTACAGACATCATCACTCCCTTCTCCGGACTTTT
>VZTI01002387.1:65490-210659 GCA_013397865.1 Struthidea cinerea | reverse complement strand
TCTACAACCTCAACCCCCCCCCTCTCGGTCCTTTTTTTTTTTTTTTTTTTTTTTGTGTGTGTGTGTCATCCTGTATAGTTCTTCAGATTATTTTTATACAACAGAAATTCTTCACTGGCACCCTGGTCACCACTGCTTGTCAGTGTGGGGACAAGTATCCTTCTTAAGGGTGGGAGAAGAACCTGTGGGTTTTTTCTGGTCTTTGGAGTAAAAAAAGGTTCCACGTGCTTGAATTATTTGAAATGTGTTTTCCCCCCTATCTCTTTTACAGAAATGCAAATCAGAAAACTTCAGTTCTAGATGAAATAAACCACTTGTGTGGTTTAAGCCACTTGTGTGCCCCAGCTGCTGGCGGAAAGGGGAGCAGTCCCCAATCCTGCTTCACGTAATTACATTCTTAGCAGGAGCCACAAATCTATAAGTTTTGGAAACAGAAAACCAAACCAGTTTGCATTTTCTAAAGTATTTTTCCCCCCAGTGTTCTAGTCCTACTGAAATGGATGGATAAATTCTGTTCAAATCCATTAGTGGTTTCGTGAAATTTTATTAATGATTGTTTTTAAAATTATGATGACTTGTGCTTTCCATTGTATATGAGAGGGATCTGGAAAACACTAAATGATTCTTCTATCAGTTGTTGGTTTAATTCTTTCCAGAAAGCATGGACGTAGGGACAGAACACAGGTCTGCCTCTTTGTGTTCTGGCTGCTCCCAGCCTCCCATTCCTGCTGCTCTTGCGTTCCTGGGGACCCACCTGCGCTGGGGGTGCTGCTGCTGGGGCAGGTTGTTATCGCTGATGAGCAAATGACCTAGAGAAGCAGAATTTTTCTTTTTTTGTGTCTGGTCACAGCAAGTATACCTGTGTCTGTGTCTGGTGGCCACCGGGTGTCACTGTAGCTCTGTGTAATTACTGGGGAGAAACTGAAACGAGCGTTGCGGTACAGGGAGGATTTGAAAGATGGTTTTATTCTGCACGCCCAGATTGCCAGTCAATGTACACACATATCAAAAGCCCCATTCTGTTAAGTTCACAAGTCAGAATTTGGCATCCATGTTGTCTTTGTAATGAAATCATTCTTCTAAGGGCGCTGTGTTGAGACCAGTAAAGCTGTAGGAAAAAACATACAGATTCTTCTCCTCCACTACCCCTGAAACACACAGTGTGATTTGACACCCGTGGCCCAGTGTCTGTATAGAGACCCTGCACGATGTGCTCCCCATCTCAGCCAGATGGGATGCCTGCCTTGCACAGGCTGCAGGCCTGACATTGGTTGTGTCTCCCCTATTTGGCCATCAGTCAGTATGAGAATGATAATGTTTAAAATAAAAGTTTATGAGAGATCATTGAAGGTCAGAAAAACTTGTTATTGCCCCCAGTTCTTTGGTATATTTGTATTTATTGATACAGAGAACAGTTTGGCTTGGAAGGGGCCGTTAAAGGTCATCCTGTCCAACAACCCTACTGTGAGCAGGGTCATCTTCAACTGGATCAGGTGGCTCAGAGCCCTGTCCAACCTGGCCTTGAATGTTTCCAGGGATGGGACATCCACCTCTGTGGGCAACCTGTTCCAGTGTTTCACCCCCCTCATTGTAAAAAACGTATTCCTTATACCTAGTCTAAATCAACTCTCTCTTAGTTTAAAACCCTTACCCCTTGCCCTACTGCAGCAGGCCCTGATAGAGTTTCTGTCCCCATCTTTCTTATGAGCCCCCTGTAGGTACTGGGAGGCTGCTATAAGGTCTCCTTGGAACCTTCTCTTCTCCAGTCTGAGAACACTTTTGTTGCACCTACTTACCCAAATCATGGGTTTTATTCTGTTATAAAAATTACATATATTATCCTTGCAACTTGATTATTTTTAATGCCAGCGTTTCTTTTTCTGCATTTCTTTTCCCAGGTACATTGGCTGGAGTGATAGATTTAGCTGTGGATTGGATGACAGACCTGAAAGAGGGTGTCTGCCTGTCTGCCTTCTGGTACAGCCATGAGCAGTGCTGCTGGACATCTAATGAAACGACATTCGATGACAGGGACAAATGTCCCCAGTGGCAGAAATGGTCTGAACTTCTTGTAAGCCAGTCTGAGGTACGGGAGGCCTGGTTAGCTTGGGGTCGCAGCAGGCCAGGCAGTGCCCTTTTTTCATGCTTGCTGATGTTCCCTCCAGAGAGTGTCTCTGAAAGAGAAAGTAATGAACTGAGCACACTGCAAAAAAAAGACATTTCCACAAGCGATATCTGCTTAACTTGAAGGAGGTCCTGTGGTTTCAATGTGATGGAAACTGGAAAACTCTGAGATTGCACTGTATTTTTATCAGTATTAAACTAGAAGTGTTTCATAACATGCATAGCATAATCACCAGGGGACCTGAGCTGCATTTTCTTTATTTCCTTTTAAGCATAATTTTATGGGACAAAAAAAAAGGATGAGCACTGACAAATGCATCTATGAGGATGTTTTTGGGATTGCAGATGGGGTTTTATGTATTCTGATACAGGGAGCTGCATAAGAACTGCTTGTTTATCCCTTGCAATCAGTTTCTCTGTCAGACATCAAGATACTTAGCTAGCACCAAAAGCTGGGGAAAGAATAGGCTCGCTGGGGGGTGGCCAGAGTGAAGGATTTGCAGGGATGTTAGACAGGAAGGGAAAAAGCTGATTTGGACAGACATGACACTTATATTTTAAGATTTTTTTGCTTACACTTTTTTTTTCATAATTGTAGTAATTTTAAATACAAAGAATGTATTCTTTGTATTTAAC
Source organism: Struthidea cinerea (assembly GCA_013397865.1). Taxonomy (NCBI): domain Eukaryota; kingdom Metazoa; phylum Chordata; class Aves; order Passeriformes; family Corcoracidae; genus Struthidea; species Struthidea cinerea. Next base: position 207,899 of record VZTI01002387.1, on the reverse strand, counting down.
AAACGATGTTTCAAAGCAAAGCACGTGAAAGTTTCATTTTGAAAAAAAATAAAAAGAAGCCTTTCTGTATACCATTTAGCAGATAACACTTTTTAAAAGAAATACAAAAAAGCACATTTTGTTTTCAACCTAAGTTACTCTCTGTGTTGAATGATATTGATCCCCCTCACAACTCTAATTTTTGACAGACTTACTGTCTTAAATCCCCCCTTCCTCCTTATTTCTGACTTGAATTTGACAAAAACTGAATTGAAGTGTGGGTGGGGGATTTGGAGAGGTTGTCTCAGACCTTCCCCCAGTGTGGAGGTTGTCTGGTGCTGCAGGCAGTGTTTGTGGACACCTTCGTTGCCAGCCAAGTGTGTCATTCATGTTCCCTTCAGTGCTGCTTTAGGTTTACAGTACAAGAATCACTAGGTGAGAGTGTCTGTGCATATGTATAGCTCAGTTTTCTATAGTTCTAATTAACCATAGTGGAAGTAGTGGGGTGCTCACTGTCCCTGAATATTCTCACCACATAATCGGGGCAAAAATCTCTCAGCGTGGGTGCCAGTCACTGTGCCAAGCTTTCCTCTGCCAGAGTTTTGCTAGGTTCACCCTGGTCTTCATCAGCAGATGTTTTGGGTGGCTTTGTCTTTGTGTCTTTTGACAGTGAAGAAACATTACCCTCATATAAAGCTGCAGGATGGTAGTGATGCTGTAATTTAAGAAAAAAAAAAAAAAAAAAACAAAAAAAAAAAAAAAAAAAAAAAAACAAAAAAACAAAAAAAAAAACAACCAAAAAAAAACCCAAAACCCCAATAACAATCAAAAAAACCACAACCCAAACAAAAAACGTGGGAAGGGAAAAAAGAGGAGACTGTTAAAAATATTAGGGGATTTGGAAATCCTGTGCATGTGTTTGACATGCTGTTACTTTGGCTGGAATATATAAATGATGCATATCCTTGAGAAAATTTACTGCTTTCTCCAGCTACTCAGAAACAGCAGTGATGACTGTTGTGTGGCCTTTAGAAAAGGTATCAGCCAGGTGGGTGCTGTGAAACTTCACTCACTTTGTGTTCAAACTGGGCTTCTCACCCTCTGGTGTACTGTCACAGTAGGACAAAAAAAAGAAAAGTTTCATTTTGGCTTAGTTTTAGTCTCTTTCCTAAAACAAATGGGCCTCTAAGATCTGTGGGTTCCTGATGGTCTGATGGAGGCTGTAAATAATATATATATATCTATATATATCTATCTATCTCTCTCTCTATATATATATGTCTGTTACTGTTACACTGAGATCCCAGGGAAAGCCCAATAAAAATGTGAATTTGGAAAGTAAAAATTCCATTTTGTTCAAAAGGCTTATGATATGGGCAAGTTTTGCCCTGTAGTGGTAGTGGTTCCTGTAGTGGTACAGGATTTTAGTAGGTATCAAAATACACTGAACTTGGCTAAGTTTCAGAATAATTTTGCTGTGATTTTTTTCCTATGTTTCACTTTGTACCTGACATTTACATAAGAGCCCTATAAAACAACAGTGCACATTGGAGCATAGTTTAGGCAAAAATTATTTGGAACAGTTTCCCTAAAGGAACTCTGGTCAGACATGTCTTCTTTTTTTTATGCATGACTCTGATTGTCTCTCGTCATAGCCAACTAAACTTGACATTTTGAGGACTGAGATTTAGATCAGTTCTTCCTTGTGGTTTTGCCAATTTATGGCTCTGATAAACCCTCTACATATGTTTTCACAGAGAATTGTGACATTTCTTATGGCATCTCCTGAAAAATGTTTCCATTCTAGTGCTCCTATAAAATGATCCCAAAGCAGAGGCTTGATATAAATTGATATGGAAAACATAATAGCCTGTTAGACACCTACCAGGCTATGTTTTCTTCCCTAACCACTGTTTTGTAGGCCAATTATATCCTTCATCCTTCTGGTCTTGAACCACTTCCAAAGAGGAGGTGAAGAGGGTTTTTTGGTGTGAGAAAGTTTCAAAACCTCAAATTCACTGGCAGATCAAAAGGTCATCAGATGTCACTGGTGATCTGGACTTTCCGTGTTCTGCAGATCCAGTTTGGTCCCAACCCCAGCTTCACTGGGGGCTGAGGACCCCGTTTTTGATGGCTTACACATGTCTAGGGTAGAGGAAAGGACCCCGTGTCTTCCATGGATCATTACACTGGATCCAGCAATGCACTGGATTCCTACCCCAGGGCTTCTGGATCTCCTGTCATGAAGCAGAGACCTGCAAGACAAGGAAGCCCCTCTAAATGTGGAACCCACTTCTCAGTTTTGCAGCCTTGAATCTGTCAGTCTTGAGGACACCCACTGCTGTAACATCCATAGGAGAGAGTCTGCAGACTGTGAGATCCCTATCGAGTCAGAGTAGAGCTCTGGGCCTCTGGAGTAACCATACAATGGAGGGCATCCTGAGGGATGTGGTTTATTTCAGTATTCTGAGTTTGTGAGGGTTGTTTTCAATTGTGTTCCATTTGTATCTAAACTGGACTGACACCAGATCTGAAATATTGCTTGGTCTTGCAAACTAAAATACAAAGTTTTGCTCAGTTTCCCTACTTGCTTCACTACTGTTGTTTCCAGGGTGAGTCTTTTGAGCTGCTGTGGGAAAGGTGGTAGCAGGATTAGCTCTGCTGGTGAGCTGCTTCGGTCTCTGACTCCAGTGTACATGCTCAAGACTTTCACTGCTTCAGAGCCTCAGTAATGGCATGTAATGGATGAGAAATGAACCATTTGCTACACTGAGTTACTGCTACTTCACTTTCCAAAGGTTTTCATATTATTAATCATTAGAAACTGCTGCAGTTGAACCTGCAGAATGCCAGATATCTGGAAAATGTAACAATGAAAGATGTCCCAAGGGATAAGATTGAACTGGCCATACGGACTCTTGTGGGGTCCTGCCACAGCACTGTAGGTGTATGTGTGACTGCAGTAACGAGCTGACAGAGTTTTCTTATGACTTCTGAGATGCAAAAGAAGAAGAAGTAAAAAGAAACAAAGTTAATTTGACTCTAGTGAATTTAGAAGCAAAACTACAGCTTTTGCTCAACGTAGTAGGGCCAAATTTCTGTAATGGCGTTGGCCGCCTTTGGAGGTATTCCAGGTTCACACTGACAGGAGGCTTTTGCCCTGAGGCAAGATATCCAGAGTTTTCTCTAGAGGAAGAGTAAATATTGTCATAGCTGTTTGTAATTGGAAGCACTAGGAGAAGACATTCGTGAGACTGTCTTCAGCTGTAGTAACAAAGATCCATGGTTACTACAGCCGGATGTCAATCACTGCAAATGTGGGATCCATGACTGCTTAGTCTCAGGGCATTGGGGGATAATGTTGTATTGCTTCAGCATTCTGCTATCATCAGCAAAGCCAGCTGCTAACTTCAGCAAGCACCAGCTTAACAAATTGCCCTTCTTCCAGATATATCCATAAGGATAAGAGTTAGTGGTATCCTTACTGCATTTTCATTTGGACAGACCTGGAAAATGAAGCTAGCAAACATCCATGCTGTTAAAAGTGGATTCCTTACAGATTTGAAAACAGGGAGACTTCTCATCTCTAGGTTTTTTATGACTGGGAACAGGGCTTGGCCAGCTCTGTTGACTGATACAATTGATTAATGCCTGCTTTCCTACTTGATTTATCATAATGTTGATATCCAGGCTGCTGTCCTGCAGAGCAGAGGCAGGGGCCCCGATGTTCTTGAGCAGCTGGGATTGCATCCGGTAGGAAGAGTTCACTTAGAGGTGAAGGATTCATACCAATTCATGCACTCAGGTTCATCTCGGTTTTTTATTCTGTAGTGTCATGTTGCTACAGGATATTGTTTGAAGGCTTAAGCTCCTTGTATCAATTTGATGCCGCTGAGTAGATTCTCTTTTGTCCATGTAGGTGGGTTTTTGAAATTAATCAAAAAAAACTATGCATGTGAAGAGGCAAAGGTATTCCAAGGCAGATTTTAACAAAAGTTTTGACTTGACCATTGGAAAAAGGTAGAAACTTGAAGGTCAGTATTGGCTAAGCTTTCACTACGGCACTGCACAGTCAACCATTGCTAATGATCATTCCCGTTCTGTCAAAAAAGTAAAGCTGTTCAGTTTGAAGATAGGCTCATTCCTCACAGGAATGATTTAAAAATATTAGGGCAAAAATGGCTGAGATGTGTGAGTGGGTTCTGCCAAGCTATGGTGTTTTAAAATTGTTTTCAACCCTGTTGTGGACAGCACCATACAGAAAGAAAGGATTTATTTAAGGTTTTGCCCTTCCTGTTTGTGAACTGAACTGGCGACTGATATACACAGGGATATTGTTTGAAAAGATCGGCATCTGCATGGAGAACTGACCTTTGAATACCAGCCCTCAGAAAAATACATATCAGGGCCTCATTCCTTGTCCCCTACAATGGGATGAACACAGCAGATTACTTCATTAGGTGCCTTTTCATTACCAATTGCTTTAGCCCTTATGACATATTTGTTTGATGTTTTGGAACTTTATGTGGGTTAGTTAAATTTTTTAGTGCTTGAAAGATGCTCAGTTTAAGGTATTTGAGTCCCTTGCAAACAGACTGTAGGAACTAGGTTAGGTATTTATTAGTATGCTGCTTCTTTCCATGAGTAATAAAATTGTTGGAGTATATAAAGTTATTTGTCCTTCCTGAGGAAAAGCAGCACTTACTACGTAAATGAAAAATCAGGCTCCATGCCGTCATGATCCCTAGTAGAAGTGTGAGATTTGCCAATCTGCATTCGTCTAACAATGTTTGTTACTGTTATTTTTCTAGGGTGCAAGTGCTTACATTCTAAACTATTTTCTGTACATTATGTGGGCTCTGTGTTTTGCTTTCCTGGCAGTCTCCCTGGTCAGAGTGTTTGCTCCTTATGCCTGTGGCTCTGGAATCCCAGAGGTGAGTTTCCCTTTGTGCATGAATATCCAAAAAACCCAACCAACCAAAAAAATTACTGCATTTTCCCATTCTAGAACTGTACCATGAGATAGCATAGCAACAAGAAAATTGTCTTTCCATCTCATCTGCCTTCATTCCTTTGTCTGTGCTTTTATGGTGATCATCTCAGTTTTTCATAGTAAAAAGTGTTCATATGTCACTGTGACAGGTTAATGCACGTACTTGTTCATTGCCAGAGTGTGAATTAAAAACCAGCATCTCCAAGAGACACATACTCACTCGAAGATTATAGAGAATTTTCCTAGGATGAAGTTACTTGGGCCAGTTACAAAACCAGTTATTTTCTAGGCTAGACTCTAAATAAAAGCAAAATAAAAAGAAGGGGGAAGGCTACAAAGCTAAGGTTTCCTAAGCTACTGAAGATGCCCATCCCATTGGGATGCCTGAAAAGTGTCTGGTGCACGTCTTTTGCTGTGTTCCTGAATGCAACATAATGTACATTATGCCAGCATGAAAACATTATAGCAGCCAACATATTTACTTGATTTTCAGTATTTTACATATTGAGCCTCAGTCCATATTTAAGCTGTTAACTGAAGAACCTTGTAATTCAACCAGCAGAGTCATTAAAAGTCTTTGAAATCAGGGGAGTCTTTTGTTAAAAGTGCTATGGAACCACTGGAATTATTATTTAGGAATTTGGCAGACAGAATCAGCAGCCCAAAGCTTAGAAATCTTGGCATACTTATGTTCTTGATCTCTAAGAGAAGCATTCAAATGTTTCAAAAAAACTTACCACAAATAATTTAAAATATTTGAATAATTTCCATGTTTCAAAGTAGTCATGTGTGTCTTTGTTATGTGTTTGATATATTTGTGGTTTTAAAAAGTCTTCATAGTTAACTATATAGCCAGTTTCCAAGTGGTAAATCCCTTGTGTGAGGTGATGCTCAGCTCCAGCCCATTTCCAGGCCTAGAGTCCAAGCCCAAATCCCACCCTGCAGCCTGTGTGTCATGCACTTGCATTGTGCTCTTTCCTAGCCACTCACTAGCAAAATTAAGACAAAATGTGTAGAAATATGATCTTTTGGACTTTCTCATTTCATAATACATGTATGCTTTTATGGCACAGTAATTCCAAATGTCTAGAACTCTTTTTGTGTGTTTTATCTGGAAAAAAATCTGTTGTTGTTTATTTGCTTTTTTTCTGCTTTGTTAAACTCAAATCCAGTTTAACTCTGATCTTGTAAGCCAAGGAGATATGTAAGAGTTTCATATTTCTATTGATCTCTGTGAGAGTCCTTACTGCCTGTTATGGGGACCACCCGTAACAGCAGTAAAAGTGTGGTCTGCTTAACCCCTGCTCAGATATTGCTGTGGGAAAGCTGCCCTACCTACGGTTTCTTTCTCTCCATCACTGTCTCTTTTCAAGCAGTCTGCAACTTTTTAAACTCTGCTGGAGTTTTAACTCCATTTGAAAGTTCAGAGTAGAAAAGGTTTCTTCATCTCTTCAACATGTTCTTCCTGCTTTCCAGATAAAAACCATCTTGAGTGGGTTCATTATTAGGGGCTACCTGGGAAAATGGACACTTTTAATCAAAACAGTCACCTTGGTTCTGGTGGTGTCTTCAGGCCTCAGCCTTGGGAAAGAGGGCCCATTAGTCCATGTGGCCTGTTGCTGCGGAAACTTCTTCAGCAGCCTTTTCTCCAAGTACAGCAAGAATGAAGGAAAGAGAAGAGAGGTGAGGTTGGCTTATAAATTTCTAATTTCCCTGTCTGGATACTTGGGGTTTCAAACTCCTCATGCCTTGTACGTAAACATTTGCTTTGTAGGTCCTTTCAGCTGCAGCCGCTGCAGGAGTTTCTGTTGCCTTTGGGGCTCCAATTGGAGGTGTGCTTTTTAGTCTGGAAGAGGTAAGACCCGGCAGTTCACTTGCTTCAATAAATATATTTTAATTTGATACTTTTCTCCAAGATGACTCATTATTTTTCAAATATTTATATGCTTATTTTTCTTCTAAAACAAAAATAATCTATAATTTCTAGTAATAAGAAATAACCAGATATTTTAGCATAATCTGGGTAGCAGAAGGGCACTGGCTTTCTGGAAACAAATTAGATGATTAATATGGAAATATATCCCTGTGCTGAGGTTTCTCCAGCCTTCAGCTTGCTAATGCATGGACCAAGCTGTCAAGCATTTCTTGTACTCTCTAGACAGCGACTCTGGATTTGAATTTATTGATTTTAAACTAGTTGCTACTCCTTTTCTGAAATCTGAAAATGCCTTTTCTGATACCTTTGCGAACATGTTCTGGCTGCGGTAAGGACTAGTGCTTGCAGTAAAGTCAAATGAAACAGATGGTGATGGTAGCTAAAGGAAGCACCCTCTGTCACACTCAGTGAAATGTTTATGGTCTTTGCTTGGTTTTAGGTCAGCTACTACTTTCCTCTGAAAACCCTCTGGAGGTCATTTTTTGCTGCTCTTGTGGCTGCCTTCACACTGAGGTCCATCAATCCTTTTGGAAACAGCCGACTGGTCCTGTTCTATGTGGAGTACCACACCCCCTGGTACATGGCCGAGCTCTTCCCCTTCATCCTGCTCGGCGTCTTTGGGGGCCTCTGGGGGACTCTCTTTATCCGATGCAACATTGCCTGGTGCAGGAGGCGAAAAACCACCAGACTTGGGAAATACCCAGTGCTGGAGGTCATCGTGATAACAGCTATCACTGCCATCATCGCCTACCCCAACCCCTACACCCGCAGGAGCACCAGCGAGCTGATCTCTGAGCTCTTCAATGACTGCGGTGCCCTGGAGTCCTCACAGCTCTGCGACTACATCAATGACCCGAACATGACCCGGCCAGTGGATGACATTCCCGACAGACCTGCCGGCCCCGGAGTATACTCTGCCATGTGGCAGCTCGCCTTGGCTTTGGTGTTCAAAATTGTCATCACGATCTTCACTTTTGGCATGAAGGTAAATCGGGGACGGGCGCAGGAGCCGTCGCGAGCGCAAGGCACAGATGGGTTGCCATGGGCAGCTGCTCTCTCTGGCAGGGCTCGCCTGCCTCTGACCTGCCCTGGCCATGGGGCTGTCACTGAGATGCTGCTGGCTCACCTGCTAGCACCTTGCCTTGTGGGCCCCTGTGGCAGCACAGGGATGAGCCCTGCTTTTCATCTGTGGTTTTGTTAAGCGAAAAAGAAATCTGCATGGGAATTTAAACCCGCTGTTGCCAATAAGCAATTTCAAGATGATTCCCACTGCAGCTGTTTTTTAGCTCTCTCATGGATATGGGCTATTTACGTTGCTGTTTGTCTTGTTGGATTAAGGTCTTAATGTGCCTCAAGGTAGCTATGCTCAAGGAATTAATAATTTTACTATTTTACACATTTATAGCGTCACAAAAATATAGAAATGGCTGAAAAGGTCTATTTTTGGATCTTTTTAAGCACTGTAGCTTGGGAAAAAAAGGTAAATGAATGAGAAGACTAACTGATGTGTCATTTGAATATTCTGGATTTGCAGCTTTTTCCTTCAACAACTCCTTCTCCCCTTAGATGAGTGATGAAAGGTCCAAGAACAATTTATCCAAGCTTTCGATATATAGCAAGCTGTTTGTGGTGAGCTCTATATGTCTGATTAATAGAGCACATAAAAAACAGGTTCTGTCTGTCTACAGCTCCCATTATCTGAGCATTTATTTCTGGATCTGATGGCTGCAGACAATGAGAAGTTTTTTGTAGTTATACATTATATTTTATACCATGCTCAAAACTCAAGTATCTCATCTTTCCCTTAAACGCGACACTTGAACTGAGGATCCATTTTTAGCCTTTCACTCTAGAAATTGATTTATGGCTGACAGTCCATTCTTATGCTTGTTCAGTAAAAGCTTTGGTTCTTTATTTGAAATGTGATTCTTTATTTATCCTATATATTTAAAATCTGTTAGGAGCAATTGCCAGTTTCAACCAGTCTGTAAAAGAACAGACAAAACAGCTTTACCCACTAAATGTAGAAGACTCAATCAAACTGCTTCAGCAAAGTTAACACTATATGGTGGGGGCTGTAGCATCTGCTATCATCAGCCCTAGTGCCTCTGGGCCATGCTGATGAGGTGATTAGTTAAGTTCTCCAGGAAGCTCAAGCTACATTTTCACACTGAAAAAGATATAATAGGCTTTCCTCTCTGAAAACAACAAAAGTTCCATGCAAGCCCTTGTCACAGATCTGAATTGTCTTCTCCAGCAGGAATATATCTCCAGCTTGCTGGTTCACTTGACATCTAAGAGGAAATGCACTTAGCCAAGGCAAAGAAAATTTTCAGTCTCTTTTTTTCCCTCCGTTCTCATTTCAATACTGTTTTTTAATGATTTGCAACTTGTCTGTATAGCAGACGTCAAAGTAATGATTCGTAGAGCTTCTTGGAAAATATATTGTAAACTGAGATGGAGAATTAGCTGCCTCTGAGCAGTCAGCACCCTTTCTCTGAATTTTTCTTCTTCATTTGACATTTAATTTAAAATCTGGTCTGATTTGGCCTGAAAAAAGTAGTAATAAAACCATAAAGTGCTCCATCTGATAAAGGGTGAAATCAAGATGTTATTTTTAGTTAAGCCTATGACAGAACCATCAGCAGCTCCTGACTTCCTGCTGAGAAAGCAATAAAGGCAAATCCAGGAACATCTTGACTTCAAAAGCAAACTGTTACTCAGAAACAGCATTTAGCTCCCTAATTCAGTGGGATGCAGCAGGTGAGATTCAAAATTTCTTTAAAAAATGCACTAACTTTTTATAAAGCTATTAATACACACGTAGCCACATAAACTCAGTCACTGCAGAAAACTGTGTCAGACCATGGGGATCAGCACTGTAGGCTGCCATGAGGCTACGGAAACTTGGTTCTCTTACTGTTAATAAAAATTGTTTGATACTGGTCATTTTTGTCGAGGTGCTCATGTGTCTCTATTTCATTCCAGATCCCTTCAGGCCTTTTTATTCCTAGCATGGCTGTTGGAGCCATGGCTGGCAGGATGGTTGGGATTGGAGTGGAGCAGCTGGCGTATCACCATCATGACTGGATCATCTTCAGGAACTGGTGCAGACCTGGGGCAGACTGTGTCACACCAGGGCTTTATGCAATGGTGGGAGCAGCAGCTTGCTTGGGTATGGTCTCTGCTGGTCACTGGTTTGTGTGTGACTAACACTGATGTTTGGGGACAGGCTTAGGAGGGCCTTGTGTTTGTGTTAGCTGCTTTGTTGGCATTTCTGGGTGCAACAGAAGTTGAAATCAAGATGTGATAGGCTGGAGAATGGGCAGCTTCTTCTACTGGTTGCTCCAGTGATCTGCCAGGTAGTCAGCAACAGAAAGGCTTGCAGTCATTGATGCCTACTCCTTGTAATCTGCCAGAAAGCACAGAAAAGGAAAGAAAATAATTGAACTTAGACTGCAGGTTTCCAAGCAGGAGTATTTTTACTTGCATTTTTTTCATTTGATGTAATGAAATTCATTAACTGGACTAAAGCTACTTACTTCTTTAGACTGTGCTCTCTCTCAGTGCAGGGAAAAAACATCCCAGTTCTGGCTAAATTTTAAGCTACACAGAGGTAAAAATTCTGGGTCTTATTTTGTCTGTGTGTCACGCTATGGTCAACTGAGCTGTGTTTTGGTTTTCATTTTGATCATAGGCCAATACTGGATTACACTCAATCAATAGGATTTATTGGATAAAACAGCAATGATCTGTTAACTATTAAAGCAAGACCATTGAATAATACCTCACATATCAAATTTCTAGCCATAGATGCGACAAGAATGTTACAAGCATACCACCTGAACATGTTTTTACCTGATCATATCTTTCCCCTTGTGTACTTGCATATTCTGTCTCCTTTTGTTGCTGTTATTGATATCATCATCACCAGATGAAAAAATAGCGGAGAGGCATAACACGTGATTGATGTCATTGGGTAGGTTTGAAATGAAAGATGTACTCAAGGAAGAGCTGGAAATTCAGATTTGGATGCTCATATTGGAAAAGCAGGATCATTTGTGCCATCAATATAGAGGAAGGAAGGGTGGGATTTGCTTCAAAATTTAATATCTGTAATGTAGATATCAACACCTGAGCTTAACTGTCTTGATACCCCTCACAGTCAAAACAGAAAAATGAGGTATAGGAAAGATCAGTCTTATCTGGCAATACACATCTGAAACCAGGCAAATGAACAGATGAATTTGGCCTCAAAAGGGCCTGTTTTTATCTAGAGATTATAAAGGCAATCTGGATCATCCCTTTGGATGTGAACACCCACAGCAGTGTAGACACATTAAAAAAAGCTGTCCAATCAAGTAAAGCACTTCCTCTTTTCGATAAATCTTCTTAATGCTCATAAAAGAAGTAATACACAAAAATTTGGCTCTGATGTTGCAGTAGATCTGCTAGTCAGCATGGAAATATAGAAATATAGAATATGCTGAGTTGGAAGGGACCCATCAGGATGATCAAGTCCAAGTTCTGCCCACGCACAGAACACCCAAAAATCACACCATGTGCCTGAGAGCATTGTCCAAATTCCTCTTGAACTCTGTCAGGCTTGGTGCTGTGACCACTTCCCTGGGGAGCCTGTTCCAGTGCCCAGCCACCCTCTGGGTGAAGAACCTTTTCCTGATATCCAACCTAAACCTCCATGACTCAGCTTCAGGCCATTCCCTTGGGTCCTGTCACTGGTCACCAGAGTGAAGAGATCAGTGCCTGCCCCTCTGCTTCCCCTTGTGAGAATGTTGTAGACCACAACGAGGTCTCCCTTTAGTTCCCTCCAGGCTGAACAGAACAAGTGACCTCAGCCACTCCTCAAAAAGCTTCCCCTTCAGACACTTCATCATCCTTGTGGCCCTCCTTTGGATGGGTTCTAATAGCTTAATGTATTTTTTATGTTGTGCTGCCCAAAACTGCACACAGGACTCAAGGCGAGCTGCAATTTCTTCCTCCTTTAGAAGGTCCAAATTAAGGTGCAGTGGTTTTTAATAGTATAGTGAGACACACAGTAGAATGGTCACAGCTTATACTTAAGCTGTCTGGTACCAAAACCTATCTTGCCTAAAGTAAGAGTAAGTATTAAATGATCCTTACTCTGGTATTTGCTCTCAGCTTTTCACAGTCAGAAGTTTAAGGCATTCCTCAGATGAAATTCATATCTGGATCACAGTGTTAAGTAATCAACAATCTAATATTTCTATATGCTGCTAGATAAAAAGCATCTTTTAATGACCTGTTTCTGATTTTTCTCATCTAAAATGTTGCTGTATTTTGAGACCTAAAAATACCAGATTTATTACATTTACCTTTTGAACAGAGGCAAAGAAATGTTACCTAATAATTCAGACATACATACACACTTGTCCTCAGTTATGTGATTATTTTTATCCTTTAATGTAAACTAAAGGAGCAAGGAGCTTGCTTATAAAATTAATATGGAAAGAATAGATTGAAAAACACAGCTACAACCCTGCCTATGGCTGCATGCCGGGATGGCCTCAAACCAAGCTGTACACAGTTCAAACTGTATTACTATAGTGATATCAAAAGCGAGGGTTTAAGCTGTAACACAGCTCTTGCAGTGGCCCTAAGCTGTTCTGAGGTAGGGTGTTGTAACCATGTTGTGCCCAAAAATAAGGCTCAGCTTTCTTTTCAGTGTGACTGCTATAAATAGGCCGGTGTGAAGGCCACCTCTCCACACTCCTGCCTGCCTCAGCCGTGGTGCTTAAATGATTCTTCGAGTCATTTTAGAGGGCTAATGGCAGGGTTCTATTTTACTTTCTCAAGTATCCATTAAAGCTGGTTTTTTTTGGTGTCCTTTCTGGTTTTAGCGCTCTGTCTTTTAGCATTCATTGTTTGCTTTTCAATGTTAGCAACTTTGGCATGAGCAAGTTCACTCAACCTTTCTGATGAAAATTGCAGTAGATGAAAAATACCTTTCTTCAGTGAAATAAGCCTAAAAGTATAAGGGCAAAGTACTCAGCATAAATAGTTACATGCCTTTTTGAGTGTAAGGCTCAAAAATATAAATGAGTTGCTTGGTATGTATACCAGCACTGAGAGAAACTTGAGTCTTTTCCTTGTTGGCAGGTGGTGTTACTCGAATGACAGTCTCTCTGGTGGTGATTATGTTTGAGCTAACTGGAGGCCTGGAGTACATTGTACCTCTTATGGCTGCAGCTGTCACAAGCAAGTGGGTGGCAGATGCCTTTGGAAAAGAAGGGATCTATGAAGCTCACATTCATCTGAATGGCTACCCCTTCCTGGATGTGAAGGATGAGTTCACCCACCGAACCCTGGCAACTGACGTGATGAGACCCAGGCGTGGCGAAGCTCCTCTCTCTGTTCTGACACAGGACAGCATGACGGTGGAGGATGTCGAGACACTTATCAAAGAGACTGATTACAATGGCTTTCCAGTGGTGGTTTCAAAAGACTCGGAGAGACTTATTGGGTTTGCACAGAGACGAGAGCTGATCCTTGCAATAAGTAAGTAGAATATCAGTGTGCAAAAGTTTGATTTTGAAAGGAGTTTTTATAAGATAGGAGTATTATTCACCTTGAAGAATGGACAAACAAGAACCAAATAGAACTTTTTCTTCAAATATGACTTTTATTGGTTGCCAGGACCTGGAAGCTTTTCTACTGCATCATACCACCTGGTAGCATTTTGTGGGCTTGATCCTTGTGGGTTTAATTTTGCTGTCACTCAAAACAGTAAAATAAAATTCTTCTAGAGATAACAGAGAGAAACTCAGCTCATAGGGCCAGAGTTTTGTCAGAACCAGATCAACAGCCAGTGTAGTGCTCATCTTCTTTCAGTCTCCATGGGCTGCCAGAAGTGGCTGGGGCAGTCATGAACTTTTGTCACCCAGTGATGAAATACCCTGTGCTTCTTTCTGTTTTTGTCACATGCAGCCTTTTAGTGCTACAGGTGAAAAGTTTTTCAGTGGACACTGTTTTAAAAAACAGCTGAATTCTGTCTGGCATCCAGTGGAGAGTTGGCTGGTTGCCTGAGAGTCCGAATCCAGGTCATTAAAGATTTTGACTGTCATGTCCTTTCCTGGTTAATCTGATGACTAAGTGGAGATTGAAGAACAAGTATCTTGGATGAAACCATGTGTTCCCACCTTTTCTGGACTCAGGGCATCCAGAACTGCAGAGGTCTGCAAGGCTGGCCCATTGTCTGCTCCCAGTCCTGGCAGTCCTGTGATGTTGAGGGCCAGCTGGGCAGGCAGGCAAGATGCCATCTGGGCATGGTTGCCTTGTACTTTGCAAGGGAGTGGAATGTCTGGTATATCCAAATCACCTTGACTTGGAATTATTCTTCTCTGCATGGTCTTGTTTCATCCCTGTTTTTCAGGCACCTTTAAAAAGCTGTTGTCTCAGATGGAAATTGATGTATTTTTCAGATAAGAAAATTAATAAATGGAAAATTTGGGTTATTTTTGAAGGTCACTTTCCAGCTCACTTCCCACAAAGCTAAAACAAAAACTTGAAAAAACGGTGGTCTTTAAAGCACATGTTTTAGATATATTTAGCCTACCCTGGGTCTGTCTTTTACACTGCCCATGCCATGTCATGGCTTTAACACTCGGTGCCTTCCAAAGTTAATCGTCTTTTGCACCTCCTTTTCAGGAAGGTATGTCAGTGGGAAAATTGCATGGACTGAAGATGCGGAGCCCTCACTTTAAAATCAGAAAGATCAGAGGCTGCTTGAAGCCAGTCAAAGAACTTTGAGGAACTGAGTCTTTTGATTCAGATCATAAATGGCAGTGTGGCTGAATGGTCTTGCCAGAAGATGTGAGAGAGTGTCCAGCCATGAACTGATAACAAAGAAATCAGTTAAAATTAAACTCAGTAAACATTTAGATCAAAATGCTTTCCTGTTCAAAAATTGTTTCTTTGACAACTGCATTTTTCAGAGCAAAAGGTACTGTTTCCTGATCAGTTCTAATTAAGAGCATCTTTCATAGGAAATGAGACAGAACTTAGATTTAAAATCAAATTGTAATATGCATAGGTACGTTTTCCTAAAATCCTCAGCCATCAGTGACCTTTGGTGGCCCTTTTCCCCTTGGGCAGAGTGTGAGTGCTGTCATTCTGTGCTGACACTATGATAAATGGTTAATCTTTCCAATATGATTTTTGTCCTTTTGACTTAAAATCTCAACTTGGTTTTGAAAGACACAGTATATGGTTCCAGTACAGGGCAGGGCAAACCATGCTAACAACCTTTTGATTGCTAATCCACTTTCTCTGAAGCTGCTTTGCCTGAACTTTAGAAGTTGTTATTGCTCATCATTACCACAAGGGTAGCTAATGTGTTCTGAACCTCCACCTCATCTTGCTTCATGGTTGTGGTCATGGAGCCATACACCAAGTCTCCTTAAGCCATAAAATTACTTACCAGAGATGAACATCACACATGGTGAAGCATCTCTTATTCACCTGTTCAGGTTCACCTGCTCAGCCTGGCAGAGGTACTGGCGTTACATCTCAGAACAGCATAAGCCCCATCCTTGCAGCACTTTCAGCCAGGGAATGAGGTCTTATGAAAAGCAGAGTCAGGTCCACTCCAGTATCTCTTCTTTCACCAGTATCTCTTTTTTCATGGCATTGTGCCCTGCAGAAGGCCTCCTCAGTTTGAACTCACTCTGGTACCTCTACATAAGAACACTTTGCATTTCATAGAGACATGGTTTCAACCAAGATTTTCAGCTCCTTTCTCAGGCCCAATTAATTGCGAATCAGCAGTATGGTGGTCCAGGGAATACTCTGGGGAAGAACTCCAATTCCCTCACACATCTGCCTTCTTGGATGAAGGCAACAGCTGCTGAGTCTTGCATCAAATACCCGTTCCCACACAGCTATCTGCCTCATGATTTACCCCTACATAATTTCTTTATTACTGAGTGGAGCACTGAGCATGCTCTAGAAATGCATGAAATACCTGTAAAGTGAATGGCAATGCCATGTCCAATTGCTCAGGAGGACTGTGTCCTTCCACTGATCCTTGTTGAGTAGGTAGGCAGGTGAGATGGCAGAGGTGGGGAAGAGGTGTCTACATTTTAGATGACACCTTCTTTACAATCTTACAGAGGGGAGTTTTTGACACTGTAAAGCTTTTCTTAAATTTAGCCAGCTCCAGAGGCACCATGCAAAAGGCAGAGCGTTGGACAATAGCCAGGTGGCCTGTATAATATGCTTTTTCCAGTGTGGAATTGAGAGATTGACATAGTTGATATAGGCTGTGGAATGTGAACCCCTGAATATGAGAGGCTGTTTCACATTTGGAAGAATTAATTCACTCTCTAGTTATGACAAGAGCCTTCTGCATAGATTACTCTGTAAAACCAGACATTGTCATCCATTTGCTTTGCTCTTTCTGTTGATCTGTATCTGTTTTTCTTACCCACTGACTGCAGAAATGATCTGCTCTTCTGTTGTACCTTTACTCCCGCTCCCCCGTCCAATGAGACTGCATACAAAATCCACCATTTTTCTGATGCCACTGAATTTACTCCGTAGTACTACATCATTCAAATTTCTCTAGAGAGGTGTTTGACATGGAAGAGTGAAATCATGGCTTTGGCTAATCACTGTTGTTCAGGGTCATTGCTGCCTTGGGAACAGCAATGTGGTAAGCAAAATGCTTGGCCCTGTTTCTTATGGTGCAGCTTTGAGAAGCAAATACCTAGCTGTCAAAGGTTTTTATCAAAGGGTGGGAGTTACCTTCAGTTTGATTAATGTTACCTCTTAGCACAGATCATATATCAAAGAACTATGCGGGCATATTCACACTTGAAATTAGATGTATGAATTGAAGCAAGCTGAGAGAAAACTAACATCGTTCCTGGAAATTGCAATAGGGCTTGCAATATGTGGGGTGAGAAGGTTGAGAATCATATACTGTACTGATACTAGGTTTGAGCCAGCAGTGCTCCAGTTCCAGAAATATTACAAGACAATGATCGTTAAATGTAAAAAGAAATTGCAGCTGGAACATGTTGGAAACCATCACTGTCTACACATTACAAGTCACAGGAGCAGGTTTCTGCACTCTGATGGATGGCAGAGAGTTCCAAGAATATTTACATATGCTTTGAGTATGAGTTGCTATACCTCTCAAGAACAGAAGCAAGCTATGCTAATTGAAGGTAATAATTAAACTATTGCCAAGAGTTTATTTAAAAAAAAAAAAAAAAGTAAAACCTTCAGAGCCAAACACATTATATGGTTATTTGGGGGAGAGAAAAGTTGTCTGTCATTTGGAAATGTGTCTCATATAATGTTTATGCCCTGTAGTGTTGAGTAGGAATGAGGTTAACACTCATAGAAAATAAACTACCCAATGGTAAGTGTTCTTGGAGCATGCTTTAAGTGAAAGGCTTATGCTGATCATGTAAACTCCAGATGTAGTGTGATGTTCACTTTGTAGTTTGATCAAAGTATTAATGATAGCTTTTGAACTTTTGAAAGTGGTGACATATGTGCTGTTTACCCCTATATTTTTTCCTCCCTTTACTATTTTGATTAAGTAGGAAGCTAATTTCTTTTTCCTTTTTAAAATCTAGATATGCAAATTATTTAAGGCATTAAGTGTAAGCCCACAAAATTTACCCTGCATGCCAGAGAGATGTGCTGGTCTAGAACAACATCCACACTGCCCCTGGATGCCTGGAATGGGAATTTGTCTTTCCCTGGATTTGTGTTCATAAATCCATTCACCATGTCCACATTTTCCCAGCTCCACTGAAAAGTTTTGCTCCAAGCCAGCTGGGATCTTACACAGCTGCTGACTCCACTCCTTCAGCCATGTAATAAAATTTCTGTTGTGTTTCTCACAATGGAGGAAATTACATACAGTCATTTGAATTTGACAGAAATTGGATTAGTGAAGTTTGTGAATGCAATGAGCTGCATATTTATTCAGAAAAGCATTATCGCAACCAAGGAAAAGTATGTGTCTGTAAAAATATCACAGTTCCTTTGAGGGAGCAATGTCTCAAGGAAATTCAAGTTTACTCAGTAACCCAAATTTCTGTGACTTCAGTACGTTAAAGACAAAAACAAACCTTGCTTTCCAAAGGAAGAGTTTTTTTATTATCAAGATTAATTCACTATCTACCCCAATCTTTATGTTGTACAGAGAATGCAAGACAGCGTCAGGATGGGGTGGTGAGCAACTCCATCGTGTACTTCACCGAAGACCCCCCAGAGCTGCCACCCAACAGTCCCCATCCACTGAAACTGCGGCGTATTCTCAACCTGAGCCCTTTCACTGTCACTGACCACACACCAATGGAGACTGTGGTAGATATTTTCCGAAAACTTGGGCTCCGGCAGTGTCTGGTCACTCGCAGTGGGTGAGTAGTTGACAGTCAAGTGAATATTTTAATTTTGTCTTATTTTGTGAATGGATGAATAAGGGAACCTCGCCTGTGTCTTTCCAGGGCAGCAAAAGAAGTCAGACTTGGAACCAAAATGGTGCTTGCAGGGTATTATATTTCATTCTGTTCTCCCAAATCCGTAGTGTATTCTCATTTAGATAAGATAAAAATAAATACAAAATAAACTGTTCTGACTTCCACTATCATGCGGTTTTCAACAGAGGCAGATCTGGCAAGCAGTATTGCTTGCAAAGAATGTGCCTGTTTTGAGACATCCAGCTAGATTAGATGTTTGTGAAGACTGTGATAAAGGTGTCACTGGAGGAAAATTAATCTGTTCAACTTTCTTTGCTGGATAATGGAAAGGTGTATAAACCAAAGGCCCTAAAATAACAGCTGAAGGAAGTGGGCAAACATGAAATTAGGAGAATAAAAAGCTGCACCATGGGGATTAGAAATAACATCCCATAGTTCCAATGGAATTTGAGCTATTTGGGCATCACGGCTCGTCCCAGGATCTAGTGATAGCAGGATAGCCAAACCAGAGCCATCACTTCCAAATGTGGAAGAGTAACATTTATTCTTCTGTTAAAAAGCCTTTTTTTTATTCAAAAATATTGCATATCGGTTGTTACTGTCAATGCAGTATCCTCAGCATTAAGAAAATAAGAACCATTATTGGGACGCAGATTTAGATTCTGATTTTAGGTGCCTAGATCTTGAGTTTTAGAACTTACACGAAATTAAAGGTGGAAAAACTATTAACAATGACATAGTTTCAAAATGCAGTGCCTAATGGTCTTCAAGGACTGGAAGTAAAAGCCCTTGAATACTGAGGATTAAGAAATTTTTGACTCTTGGGGCCAGACATCCCATAGGCCTCATCTTTCTTGACAGACATAATTCATTTAGGTTCACATAAATGAGAAATTATCATTTAAATTTGAAGGAATTATGCTGTCAGATAGTGAGAGTTTCAGAAATCCTGTGCTTTATCTTACTTTGTGTATTACCAAGCACTGATGCCCTGGGTTTGACTGCTGGTCCTCTGCAGCCTGAGCCTAAAGTAACTTATTATTTTGTTGTACAAAGTGTTAGTTGTTGTAGCTCCTCACTCAGTCATGTTCCCAACAAAAAGAGGTAACAAGCCAGAATATTTCACTTCATTAGTGTGGCTGGAGTAGTAGAAATACATGAGGTGAGAATACTTTTATAAAAAGATAATAATTGGGGAATAGATGAGATGGACAGTACTGTATGGAAGCACTCACAAAATGTCCCTGCAGCTGAACAAGGAAAAAACCTGGATGATGTATGAGATGATTGTTGACCTTTCGTTTCCTTTTCTCCTATAGGAGGTTGCTGGGTATCATAACTAAAAAGGATGTATTAAGACATATGGCTCAAATGGCAAACCAGGACCCTGAATCTATCATGTTTAACTAGACTGGTAAAGAAGAAGAAAGTAACCCCAAAGGAATCCCTTCTAGATTAACACAAAGGCTGTGTTTGGTGTTTCATCTTGCTTAAAGAGAAAAAGGTAATGTATATGAGGAATGGCCTGATGTGCCTCTGACAGAGGGAGTGGATGCAGGACAGCACTTATTTCATGAGGAAGGCAGTTTAGAAGCTCTGAGCAGCTGCAGACATCAAGCTGTGTTTCCTTAATGAGATTCCCAACAGCTCAACTGGAGTGCTGGTGGGTGTAAGCGATGCGGTGCTTAGAGACAAAGAGCCAGGAGCACCAGTGGGAGGCATCAAGGTCACAGTAACTCATGAGGCAGGTGTGAAGAGTAGCAGACACTGTTTATGTACAAGCTGCTAAGAGATATAAAGGTTTGTGTTCCGAGACAGAGAGTGTAGATGAGTAATGTCAGTTGCTTTTGTTACTGGAATCATGGCTATTTATTTGCTACTGAGTTATACCATTTTCACGATGGACAAAAATTGTCATATTTTTAAATGAAAGATTTTGTCATCTTCATTTATTTTGTAAATGTTTAATGAATCAAGACTGGAGTCAAGTCTTAAGAAAAGAGTAAGAGTATGCCTCAACTCACTTTAAAATGTAGTGTCCCTTGCTCCCTGCTTTAGTCTTTTGAATTTTATACTGCTTAGCATTTCTGTCAACCAGCTTCCCCTTATTAATGTTAAAATGGGATTTATTTGTAAGAGTTTATTATCTCTCTATGCAATTTTGCATACAAGTACTGTAAAATTTAGTATTTTGTGGTTTGCTGTGGTAACTGGAAAAAAGATAGAAGCCCATAAAATAGTTTTCAAAAGCACTAAAAGCACAGTGGTATCCATCTCTCATCAGTGTTAGTGAAAAGAGATTGAATCCCTCACCTGTCTTCCCTTGTGTACATCACCATTTTTCACAAATGAAGTTCTGCCTTGATTCTTGGTTCTCCACTTAGATCCTCTTTGTCATTGCTCTTTCTTGGCATCTGTCTGCACCTGCCAAGAGATTGCTGAAATTAATTTAACAGTCATAGACACTTTTTCTGTAAGAGATCTACTTTTTATGCACCTGTCAGATATAGGACTGTGGAATCCATCTCCACAACACTGTGGCTGGATAAGATCAGAGGGACTGAGAATGCAAATGATCATAGGAAAGCTTTAAGTATTTATCTGTTTGCACCAAGAACACAGGATTTAACAGGCCCTGGTAGAGACCTCTAAGTCACTCAGGTAAAAATGCTAAATTTTCCTAAACCCTTGTTCTGGTCCTGTGTGAGATACAGAGGGTCAACCCTTTAGTCAATACTGTTATCAATGACAGAATACCAAACTGTACTCTCTGTAACACATAATTCACACTGCCCAGGGTTTGCTTTAGAGACGTAAACTTAAGGATTGGAGAAAGGTTGCGTTCTAACTTAGATTCCCTGAATCCCCTTCAGACCTCCTGGTCCCTTCATTTAAGCATCTAAGACCTCTGGTGTTTTTGTTCAAATTCACACAGATAACTGGTGGTGTTCAGATGGTCCCCATGGACAGAGATGAGCAGTGTCCTTTCATGCCAGAACAGCCTGTTGTTTACTCCAGCCCAAACCCGGTCTGTTGATCTAACATGTAGGCAATGTGCACAATTATCGTGTCCCTGAACTGAGACAACCACTCAGGTGCACCCTGAGTTAGATGCCGAAGCTATATGTCACAAATTCCTCCTCTTATCTCCAGCCAGACCCTGCTTCCTTCTGGCATGTGTCCCACTGCATTCACATGGAGTATGGCCCGAATTGCTGAAGTAAAAGAAACGGAAGTAAAGGGATAATTTTAATCTGTTAAGTACTCCACCTAACAATGGTGTTTGCACCAGACTGACATAAATATACATAGCTCTGGCCAAAGCCCATAAATATTTCAGTGTATACTTTTTGTTAACTGAACAGCTGCAGCACAATGTATTATTAAAGGGATATTGTTAAAACTATGTAAACTATAGAACTGAGCAACCCCTTTCTTCTGAAAATAGGAAATACAACATAATATGGTTATTGCTTATGTTTTTCTGTCAAGCTGTCAGCAGCCAAACTCATAAAAAAACCAACCAAGTCAACAACAAAGCTTGTAAACACTAGATTCCCTCATTTGAACTGAGATGCCATCATAAAATCAGTTCATTCCCACAACTAAATCCAAGTGCATCTTTATACGATTGTCAGTTTCTACCCATAACTTCTAGAATTTAAGGGATTTAGGCTAAGATAAATAGGCTGACTTTTGAGAGCAATCTCATTCTTGGATTAAAACTGTATGACCATGTTCTACTTTTCCATGTTTGCTAACAGGAACCAATATAGTGTATCAACACTGAAAAACATTATCATTTTCTGAGAAAAAGATGTGTAGTTGCCTAACTGAGGCTGAGCTGGCTGTGAATACAAATTTACATGTGTGTTGACTTGGATTATCAGGTTAAACTCAGTCTGTGGTTATGCATAGGCATAAACTTGTGTGGTTAATTCCCAGTAATACCCAGAGGCCTGATTTACTGAAACCAACAGTCACCCCTGTGAGAGCTTGTCGCCTTGCCTTATTAGCCTACTTAGGAGGAGCCGTTGGGGCTTAAAAACAGGATCCAGAAAATCAACATGGTGGTGTGCAGCAAACAACAGAAGGAATTGAGATTTATGTAGTTGTTGTGGGTGCATTTTGACCCTGGACTATCACCCAAGTAAAAGGCAGGTAAATGGGTGTACAGCTCCCTTCTATCAAACACATTCCTTCCTAGATGGGAAGTTTTAAATACCTAAGGGGTCAAGGGAAAAACCTTTGGGCATGTAACCATGTAGTGCTACTCCTTGTTCCAGTTTCTGTTCAAAATATGTTAAACCCTTCAGAGCAGGGGCTGCTATCTGGCTGTCTAGAAATGGCACTCTCGTGGCTAACTTCAGCTGCTTGGTGTTATCATCAAGGCTGAGGCTGGTGCTAGAATGACATGGAGGGCTTTGAAACAGGACAGACTTTGCTAATTAGAAAACTTCCTCCATGCTACAGCCTTTATTGCTCTTCCCACTGGTGTCTGAAAGGGAACACCCTTAATATAAATTAATAACATGCTTGTCTCAAAAGATGCAGTTATGATGTAATGATTTAATTTATTTCCCCATAACAAGCCCATTATCAGGCACTGTTTTCCATCTGTATTCCAAAATTTGTCTCAGAAGGTACTGAATAGACTCCAAGAGGCATAGATCTCAGGCTTAACTATTTATTTGAATTTGTAGAGCTCAAGATAGTCATGTAGCGTTATCAATCTGAGTTGTGCAAGTATTTTAGTAGATACTGCTGACTTTATGCAACCTCAGTTCAGTCCTTCGAGCTGTTGGCTTTCAAAAATGCCCAACTAAACTAAACAGGAGAATAAAAATCTTTGAATGATGCAGGTTCAGTATTGTACCTTTGTTTTGCATGAACTGTGGTCAGTTACATTCAGCTTCTGATGTGTACTTGAAGCAATCTGTACCAGAAAATTTAATAATAAAGTACAGAAATGGATGACATTGGACAGACCCTTTGGCTGTCCCAGGATACTAATTATTAATTCTTATGCTTTGAAGAATCAGAAGAAGAATGTTTAAGAATTACAGGAGACTCACTGATTCCGTGTTGGAATGACGCTATATTTATGACTATAGTTTTGCTTTAGTTCTGTTTGTTGGTTTTTTTTTTTTTTGGTTTTTTTTTTTTTTTAAATTGTAGAAAACAGTGTATATGTTGCACCTTATAAAAAACAATGTTTGGACTCTATTTTTTAAATAAAACTGACTTACAGTACTGGAAACATTTCTTGGACATCTTATTAATTAGAGAAGTATTTCACTTAATGTCTGTGTAATTTTTATGTTTCCTTTTCTCACTTTTAGGGCTAACTCAAGCCTGAGTTCTAGAAATTTAGGATATCCAATTCAGTTATGGGTTAGGTAGTACTAAGAAGGGAGTTAGTAAAGTTCACGGAGTGGACTTCAGAGAATCAGCCTTGAAAGCTGGCTATTTTATTTTCAGAGAAAAATGTTTTTTCTTCAGCATCATAAATACCTTAGAAAACTAAAAAGACAAGAAAAATGATTTCTCTAACCAGGTTATTTTGTCTACAATAATCATTAAACTTTAACACTCGATGTTGCAAAGCCCCTATGATATAATTTTTGTATATATTTTTCAGTTGCACTTTAACTCAGAACTAAGATCATAGACTGAAAATGACAGATTCAGTCATCCCCCTTTAATTGGATGAGATATACCCTAAATCTCTGTCAGAGGCTAAATTCTAGGTAGTAGCAAAGACTATGGGCTTGATCCTGATCAACATACTAACTAAAATGAACATGCCAGCAATATCCTAGTTCAAGTTAAGTGACTCATTTCAGAAGCTGGTGTTGGGGGTCCCACGGCCTTCAACTCATTCCATGGATTGCTGTGCCCTTAACACAACCCAAAACACACACCAAAAAGCCAGGAGTCATCAGGCATGCAGCAACTTTAATAAGTCATAATAATTCCTGTAGTTTGCATTTGGTCATGGGGGTCTGAACTTTAGACCTACCTGTCATCACTTGTGATGGCACAGCTGGGAAATGGAATAGAACATGTTGAGAGGAATTCAGCACTGCCCTGGTGCAGCTGTGCTCCACATATCCTGGCCTATCCTCCATTCATCCGAACCAAGCAGCCCGTTTCCATCCATGTGCCTTCTTGCTCCTTTAGGGGCGGCTCTTCCTCCACATGTATTTCCTACAAGCTGTATTATTCCCTCATGCTGTTCTGCTCCTCTGCTCCGAATGTGATCTTGTCTCCAGCTCCTCTCTGCTGTGGTGGCCCACTAAGCACAGTCTCACAGACACTGTATCCAAAATAAGAAAGGTGCATCTCTGGTGGAAGGCCTCTGCTTGTGGCAGACGGGATTTTGCATTGCTGCTTCCTGGAGGACACGGCAAACACGGTGTTGCTGGAATGCTGCATTGAGTTTTTTTGATTGGTTTTTGGCTTGCTATCTGTTAGGATCTGGTTACTGAGTTGTCTCTGCCCCAATTAAGGTGCAAAGGAGACCTTATGCCAAAGTCNTGGGCAGGGAAGAGAAAGAGAGTGTGAGAGAGAGATTAAGCAAAGATACCAGCACCACACGGAATGCTGCGGTGTCCTGCTGGACCTTCTTCACCCTGGTCTGCTCAGTGGTGGGTGTTCCCAAGTGTTCTTCTGGAGGTACCACTTTTATACAGTCCAAGTCCTGGGTATCCATGAGGCATGGGTGCCGTTCCCACCTGGCATGGGATGGCACGTGTGTAAACTGCTTCCTTTCTCACAGTTTGCCTTGGTGGGAGTTTTTGTCCAGATTCTAACCTAGATCTGCCTCACCAGGCCTGACACCTTCCTGTTGTTACTCTCTGTGCTTTTCCCACAGTTTGTGCAGTGGAATTTTGTCCAGTGCGTTCATTCCACACTTTCACCTCCATTTAGGTCTAGTATTAATATCTTCCTGTTTGCCATCTGTGCTTATCTTAAGCTCCTTTTTTGGTGGCTTCTCTTGTGGGAACTTTCTTGTTTGACAGAGTTTGAGACTGTTCATTTTGCTTCTTCAGGTCCTCACAGTATCTTGATGAAATGTCAAAAAGAGGACTTTTGAGAAAAATAGCTGCTGCATTTCAGAGATCAGTCTAGTATGTTCACCATCTCAACCAGTAACTAGTGACTTCCCAGTGAAGTCAGTCTAGAGCTGGGAAGTGACTGTGAGAGCTGTATCCTGAAGCAGTTAAGGGCTCTTAGTCAGAATGAGACAGGAACTGCTGACCTGTAGCTGCAGCATTTGGTTAACTCTCTATCCCTCCTTTAACCTTATTGTATTCTGAGCATAATTAATAGTCTCGGTTTGAGCACATTACGAGCACTGTTTTAGCACAGTTAATGATTCAACCCTTGCTATCTTTCAGAATTATCTTGTATAGTCAGGATTAAAATAATCTGAGTGTTCCTAGTGGCTTTCCCCAGCCACAGCAGGTAACTGGTCAGGAAGACATTACCATGTGTAACAGCCAGATTGGGGAGAGTTAGTATTTGGCACTTCAGCTGTGTTTCATTTGAGAAATGATTGTGCAGCCTGAACAATCAGTGTACAGCTCTCTGGGGGGATTTGCAAAGCCTGATGATTTGTTCCTGGCTTGCACAGTATTCAGAGCAATGTTTGTGGCCAGCTGATGTTACATAGCCCTCAAATTAACCAGTCTTTCTTAATCCACAAAGATTCAGTAAAGGGGCACAGAAAAAAATGTGCAGATTGCTTAGGAAACTAGACAATCAACTATATTAGCTAGGAAGAGCTGCTTTATTGTCTCAAAGTTATGTCCTCAGAGGCATCTCACTCTCAGGAGAACCACCCCCAGTGAAGGGTTCACTGGCTGGTCTCACGACTAGGGAGGAGTAATACCTAAAATAAAAAATCATATCTGTTTGTATTGACTACAACCAATGATACTGCTTTTCTTTCCAAATGTATTCTAAAAGACAACTTTTTTCTTTATTAAAGTAAGCTTGCTGTTTCTACAGTTGCTAGTGAGAACTGGACTGTGGCCATGCACAATTTGATGTGGAGTGCTGCAGGACTAGCGCATTAAATGCTAGTTGAGTGTTTCTCCTTTGATAAATGCAGTAAAAAGGAGTGGCTGCCATAATTGTGCCATGCGAAAGGACCATTCCAATTAATTAAAAAGTGAGATGAACTGTAGTTCTCTGCTTCTAAAGATTCCCAACAGGTAAGATTGAAAGGTTATGAAGCCTTGTGATTTATAAAATATATTTGTGTTTAGATTATTACCAGAACTGCAATTTGCCTGAGGACAAATTTTACTTACCTAACTCTCAGATCATGTGACCATTAGAATCCAACATTTCTGAATGATGTACAGGGGGCAACCAGACTCTTGAAGTCCCCAAGCCTGGAAGAGAGAGAGACACCTAAGCTCTACTGTGGTTCAGGGATGAGGGAGAGGACACAAAGTCTACCAAAGGCTCCGAAATGGCCCTGGTTAGCAGTGAGATTCAGGGAAAAAAGCACAGTATGTGCCATCACCAGCCCTTCCCTTTTTCACAGTAGCCTCATGGTTAGAGACTCTTTGGATCTCATAGGGCTGGGATCCAGTTTTAATGGTAAGTAAATGTCCATGCAATACAGGTCTTGTAGGTGTTGATTTAGGTGCAGCTCAGTACGTTACCATAGTGCAGCTCCTTCTTTGCTTGCTGCTGCTCTGGTGGGCCTCCTGCCAACCCAGAAGGAGCATTGTCCTAAAAGGGACATTTGTAGGCTTCTATTTAAAGATAACTCAGCTAGCTATCCTGAATCACATTGAGATGCAGATTCTGTATCTAAATTGTTGTAGGAAACTTAGGCTTCCGCTTATACTCTCATAGTTAGGATATTGGGATGGTCATCACATTTTTAGGCCTTGCTGTAGCCTGAACACAGTACTTTGCTTCATGTAAGTGAAGTTAAAATCTAACAACCATTTGTTACCGACCAGAATATTTAGCCATCTTCTATGCAGTCACTGCTTGAGATCAATTATCATTTATATTATTGTACTCATTCATGATTTTTAATCTCTAATATTTAAGCACCTTTTAAATAATATTTATTTATCCAATTAACTAATACAAATGGTACAATAATTAGAGGTAGAACAAAGGTATAAATAGTCTGCCTGAAGATTTTCCACATCATAGATAATTAACATTGACTCTGAATTCTGTTTTGGCCCTGTCTCCACTTTTAAGCAACACTGCTACAAAGCACTAGTCACAGGAACACAAAGAATAAATCATAATCTCCTCTGCACCTCTTCTTTCCCAGCCAGCGGGAACGTACATGAAACAATTCCTTTTCTCTCTGTCAAGCCAGGTTTTGGCAATAGAAATCTCTGCACCCTTGATGGCTACAGCAGCTCCTGTTTAGTAAATCTCTCCATGTCAGACTGCTTCATTCCGGATAAACGGGCACCATTCCAAGAGTACCAGTTTTCCTTCTGCATGAGAATAAGCAGGTAGGGCAGATAACTACCACCTCCATCCCCTTCTCCTTTTCTCACTTCACTGTTTTTCTCCTCGTTCAGTCCCAACTGTCCAGTCCCAACCCATTCTGCCTCTTGGCTGCGGCTTTTCTGTAATAACCCAAGAACCCCCCCAAAAATCAACACATCTGCTCTTTCTGCTCACGTGGAACTTCTGCACAGAATGCAAATTTGCCAGCAACAAAGTCAGTAGCTAAGACACAGTCTAGCTAGTTACCAGCATTATTTCCACCAAATAAATATTCAGTGCTCATGAATTGTAAAAGACAAGCAGTTGAGGGACCAGAACTAGGGGCCAGCTGGATCATCTGATAGCCTGGTACATACAGACCACAGTAACATATACTGCCTTATTTGCTCTTTTTCTGGCTCCATGTTAGAATTCTGCCTTCTTACTGTTCGAGCTTCAACAATATAGAGGACAGGAGGAGTTGTTCCTTTGCCAAGATCCATTTTTTTCTCAGGATAATGCCCCATTCGTGAGACTATGAAGCTTTTTGCCTCTCTTACTGAAGCTTTTTCATTCTTCATGAACATATACATTAAGTCCAGGGATGAAAGCAGCCTTCTTAGCAGTGGTTACATTTGCTCACTGGATGGAGAGGTAAGAACTGAACCCAAGGCTCCTGCCTCCTGTCTACCTCCCTGCTGAAGCCATGAAGATTTTATGTTAAGAGAAGTAAGTCTGCGTGTGCAGGGAAAGAGGGGAATTGTGAGAAGTAGTTGGTGTACGTGCCAAACTCAGAAACTGTGAGACGGTTATTCAGCCCAGGTTAACCTCTGAAGCAGCAAAGTGGAATGCACATCAATCCTCCATATTTCTAACATCTCCACTGAGATGATCAGCTCCTGCATTTCCTGTTTTAGGTGTCCAGAGTGACACCAGATATCATATAGGATGTATAGGATGTGTGAGGTCTTCACATCCACCTGTTGACTCTGACCATCCTCTCCAGTGTAAAAACCTGCAGTAGCTATGATTGATTGGTTGATTGATTGACAGAAGGACTGAGGGGCAAGACTGAAATATTTGTCTGTGGCAAAGGGGCTCCATCATGGAACATGTGTGGCTGCCTGGTGACCAACCCCTGACAGACAAATTTGAGATCAGCTCTCCTGTGGATCACACAATGTGGCTCCACAGAAGGGTGGAGCCACCACCCCTTCCACCCCTTACAGAAGTTTTAAATGGAGAGGTGCAACTCCCTATTGGCACAAGGTAAGGGACAAGAAACAACGGGTTGACCCTTTTCACTCTTGTCCCTGCCCAAGTAGTGCCTTCCTCTGTACTCCCTCAGCAATATATCTGTGTACTCATTCGTGTGGTGTTGGCACAAAGACACTTGAGTAAAGCCCAGTCTGCACCACTCCATTCCCTCAAACTACGGGCACTCCAAGCCCCACACACAGAAACAGCAAGTGCTCTTCTCTACCTGGTGACACTCAAACAGCAGTTGGAGCAGCAGTGCAGACACCCCCTCCCCAGCAGAGCTGGAGGCCACTGCCACCACTACCTCCTCCCATCTTCATTGTCCTGGTGCTGTAGGGCTCTGGGAGCAGGAATGCACAGAGGAAAAAGGTGGAGAACTGCAATACTTGGCTGATGATCCACCCTGTTGGGTCCAACTTTTAAGCTGGTCCTCAGAAGTTCTGGCTGGCCTCTTCCTTCCCACTGCTCCCTTCTGCTAAGCTCACAGTTGGTCGGGGGGGAGTATTCAGTGAGTAACTGCATCACACCGCACAGCCGCACCAGGAACTGCAGTTAGCTTTTCTACAGATGCACAAAGTCTGCCTCTCTCAGATCAATGGAAAACCAAATCCGTAGTTGTGTCTACCACAACTCCGTGTGCACAGAGCACAAAAGGCTGGCAGTTTATCACAGCAGCCACCCATGGTCTAGCCTCATATCTTTCCTGCACTGACAAGAGGGCCCCATGGTTTTCTTACATTTAGATTTTCTATGAACTTCAAAGAGTAGATATGATCAGTTATAAGAGTGTTCAAGTACTGGAGGACACTTGAGAGAGGCCAGAATCCTCATGTGATAAGGAGAGCTGGAAGTGCCACACAGGCACTCTGTGCTGCTTCTGAACCAGCAGACAACATTTCGGGTACACCTGCACCCTGCTGGGGCAAACACTCACCAAAGGGTAATGGCTTTAAACTGAAAGACAGCAGGTTTAGACTAGATATTAGGAAGAAATTCTTCACTGTGGGGGTAGAGAGGCACTGGAACAGGTTTCCCAGAGAAGGTGTGGATGTCTCATCACTGGAAGTGTTCAAGGCCTGACTGAATGGGACTTTGAGCAATCTGGTCAAGTGGAAGGTGTCCCAGCCCATGTCAGGTGGGGTGGAATTAGATGATCTTTAAGGTCCCTTCCAATCCAAACCACTCTGTGACTGTATGATTTCCATTCTGTGCTGCACCAAATGCTCGGGGTGTTTAGTGATCCACTGCTCCAGGCTCTAAATTCAGCTGCAGTGTTCATTAATCAGCGTTAGGACAATGAGCAGGGATTTAACTTCTCCAGAGGGTTGGAGCCGCGGGGTCCCACTAGGTGGCAATCCAGCCCTCGGCATGGCAGGCATGCGGCGGCAGCGCCAGTGCCACCAGCCGTGCTCAGGTTGACAGCGGCCACCGCGGTGTCCTTGCTGTGCGCTGACTTCTGATTCTTGCAGGAATCAAAGCTGTATAATTGTTTGCCCTAAATGTATAATTTGTCTCATGAATTTTAGTAGATATGCTAATTAAAATCTATTTTTAAAAATTGTATTTATTTATGTATTTATTTATCTTAGCTATATATGTTCTGTCAGGAAAGGGAGAGGAAAGAAAGAAATCTTTTTTCTTTGTTCGGACTATTTGGCAGGGCTAAAGCACAACTGTCTGCTTTGGCTCCTTAAACCACGTATCACATCTGTAAAAACATAGTGGCAAAAGAAGGAAAAAATAATCTGCAATGCTATCCTGGTGGTTTCTATGAGGCTTTCATGTAACCAATACATTTTCATCAATTATGCATTTAGGTCACAGGAAGAGTTGGTTGAAGGAATTCTTTTGCCATTTCAAAGTCACTGTCAGGAAGAAAATATAGCCAAGCTGATGGAGCTAGAAGAAATACAGTTTTGTTCTTCTGACCTGATATTTCTCTTCTTCATTTTCTTTACCATCACTCCTATTTGCATAAGTATGTCCCTCAGCATAGCAATATCTGTGTAAGGAATGCACAGAGGCCCTTAGAGCAAGGAAAGTCTTATTTTGCAATGGCAATTCTAAACCATGTTATTGTTTATGTTGTTTACATAAAACAACATTAGAGAATTGAGTGAAATGCCTTCCCTGTAAAACATTTGGTCAGATCTGGAAAACAGCATATGCTCCTTGGTGGGCAGCATTACCATATGTAACCTTTAGGCTTCTGTGCAATTTACAACCCCAAGTTACATGCTCAAATATTCTTTTAAAAGTATAATGAGAATTAAGTGCTGAGGAACAAGTTTCACAGTAGCCACCACAAAGAACAAGCTACAGCTGATATCAGCTACCGAAAAATGCCAGAGAAGACCTTAAGATCTTACCCCTTCCCTATATTGATAATCACAGAAGTCTCAGAGCACTTACTTTCTTTTTTCTTGTGAAAAATGCCTCAGATCTTGTGGAAATGCTTCTGGTGCCGTGGTGCATCCTGCATGTGCTTAGAAAGTTGAGCAGAAAACAGAAAATCAATGGTCAGGGCTTTCCAGTTCTACACCTAAGGAGGCTGACGCCATCCTGCAAAGCCCGGCAAAAGTAATGTGTTAAAGGCAGAAGGGAGAAGAGAGAGATTGTTGCAATTAGTGGGAGAAGAAAGCTCTGCATTCCCACTCCTTCTCCCAGCTCCGCTTATGTGTTTTATCTACTTTTCTCAAATGTACATTTTCTCAGATGTTCCAGGCTTGGGAACAGGGACAAAATGGAAGTCTCCCCCCTTGGAAGTAGTTAGGCTAGAGCCACAGCAGTTAGGCTAGAGATTTTCCCTGTGCATACTGTGGCCCACATCATGAATTTCTGTGGCCCAGCTTCAGCAGGAAAGGCAAAGACTGCTTTTCTCTCTGTTCTTTCCTAACCTGAAGGTCAGGGCTCCAGACTGAAGAGGATCTTACAGCCAGGTGATTCTTTTCCAGTGCATCATTTCTTCCTTGGGTGATGTACCTGAAAATAAGTAGATTTGACATTCAGCAGTGCCAGAGCACCAGCTCATGCTGGGTGACAGAAGGCTGGCTTGGCTAAGACAGACCAAGTTGTCCCATTGCTGGAGGCTGTGTCCATGAGCTTAGGGACTCATGGCAAAGCACAGCATGCTTGTTTAGAGATCTATAGCTCTGAAATATATGGCTCCTTAACAGGAGTCAACTTGGGCTAGCAACAACCCTCCCTTCTAGGAAGTATGGAGAAAAGATTAGCAGAGAGTAAGTGTTGTGCCCACAGGGCTAGAACACCCTGGGACCAGGGCTGGTCTCTTGACATTGCACATATTGCCCTGTACCAGCTTGCTTGGATCAATATATTTGGCAATGAGTAAATTGCTTCCTGTGGACCCTGAGGAATCCAAGAGAGGTGATGGAGAATTTGTGAAACACCATTTGAAGTTGTTAGGGACCTCCTTATTACAAAACAGGTACCTTTACAACCCTGGTCTGAGGTGTCTTTCTGCTAAGAGTGAAATACCGAGTATGCCTCTTTAATCCAGAGAAATTTTTATTCATATGTTTTCATTTTGAAAGTGAAGAGCTAAGAACTACTTCAAAGGTTAAATTTAGCATGTTAGCACTATATATGCATAATCATTTCAGATATTTAAATTGGTTCTCAAAATAGTCTCACCAGTAAGAAGAAAACCTCCTAACTGCCTTAAAAGAAAAAAAAAAGTTAAATTCTGCTATAATTAAGGTTACACATGCAAAAGTTAGCAGTTTTCCTATGTTTATGAAATAAATCTGTGCTATGAGACAGGGAGTTTGGGGGCAGGGCTCTTTCATGCCTTCCTGTTGGAGGTGTCCTACTTTCCACAAACACTTAAGTATGCATTTCACAGTATGAGCATGACTTTAGCATTGCAAAGGGCTGCCAAGGAAAGTGGTGGATGGATCACCCCTGGAAGTGTTTAAGAAATAACTGGATGTGGCACTTAGTTCTGTGGTTTAATTGACATGGTGGTGGTGTTCAGTCAAACGTTGGACTCCATGATCTTGGAGGTCTTTTCCAATCTCAATGATTCTATGATTCTGGAGGAACCTCCAGGACTTTTATCTAAAGCCTCTGGTTCTGCTTCTTCCTGGATTTCTTTAGTAAGTTGCTAGTCAGTATTGACCAGTAAGAATAAAAAAAACCAAACCAAAAGTTTTTTCTGATACCATCTGCTAATCCTGGTATTCTCCCGAGAATGACCCCTAAATCACTGGGCTGCTGACTAGCATTAGAAAGAAAAACTGGCATTTCCGAGAGTAAAAGTCTTCATTTCCTTTACTTTTCTTGCAAATACAATAAAGTGGATCATGCTGAAGGAAAGAAAATCTTTTTGTGACATTTTTGTGAGGAAAAAGCACTCCAAAATATTGCAGTCTGCCCCCACCCAAGAATGTAGTTTTATTGCTTAGGCAAAGGCATAAGTCATTTCTACAGCCCCTCTTAACCCCTTGCAGGCACTTAGACTCAGATCTTACAATTTCTTCCAAGGCTGTATCTTACCAAATTGTGGGAATGAAGTCTTGTCCTTTGTTAGAGTAAATACTAAGCCATCCATTTACTTTGTGGGGCCTAAGATTTACAGCCTGTTTATGAAAGATAAGAAAAATCAGGCTTTGAAATTCCCACTGACAAATTTTGCAGCAGTGGAAATATATAAGCTTTTCTCTTCTACTTATTCATACAAGAAATTAATTCTGGTTTACTTTGCTCTAAACCCTGTTTACTTTCTGTTTTCCAGCATTGCTATCAGCTAGAAAATACCTTTCACCCTAGAACTGTATTTTTTCTATTTCTGTGCAATAGTATATATTAAAGCGTGTTAAGTGCTTTTAAGCCATAGACTGGCAGGTGCTATATAAATATTTACCTTTGTTATGATTGCTTAAAGCAGAAGACTCAGAGGTACATAAAAGAAAAAAATAAAATAGCCCCACCTTCTGCCCTTAGTTTTCACATCTATTTCATGATCAGTTCAGCAAAAAAAAAAAAAAAAAAAACCAACTCCCTCACAGAAAGGAACTATTCAAACTGCCTTGCAGCACAAAACAAGGATAATTTCAATTCATGTTAAATTCCCAGATTTGCACTCACATGTGATTTAATTTTGGAGCGACCTTTGAAAAATTTATCCCAAAAAAATGCAACTGTAGGGTTTCATAACAAAATACCCTTTTTTATTCTCTTCTTTGCAATGAATCCATATTCTTTCTTGCTTTTGTTGAAGTGGTGTTTATTCAGACTATTTGAGCTGGTGGGATGGTGGAAATGGGAAGAATGTCTGTCTTTGGGAAAAAAGTCTATGTGACATTCAGCAGAATATGTGTTTGCTGGACTGTTCCTTTACTATTGTTCCAGGACCACTGAGGTTTACTTAAAAAACCAAAAGTTTCAGAGAGGCCAGGTGCCTTATATTATATGCTTGAGTGTTCCTTCCTGACTGAATTGCTTTTCCCATCAGATTTTTTTTGTCCCATTCCCATTTGAGGTTTGTTTCCTGTTCCTTTTCATTTCACCTTAGCTTTTCATGCAATGACATCCAAATAGAAAGAGACAGTCATTGCCATGGTTTTCACTCTAAAGCTGAACTTCCTGGCTTTTATGGCTCATAATCAATCCCATAATGTCCTGTGATTTCTATGTATGAGTGGCAAGAAGTAAAAGGGAGTTTATTTTGCCTGTATGCAGACAGGCCAACTTTCACACATTAGGAGCAGCAACTAATCACCCACAACATTTCCTAAAGTTTATGGTGCTGGCAGACAGCTGTTTTTGTTCCAATGTGATGGTTTCTTTGCAGATTCCTGCTGCCAGCAGTGTCTCAACCACTTTACTAGTGCTCCATGCACCGTACATCCTGGACTACTGCCTCTAAAGCTCCTTTCTACTTTATACAAACAAAAGCAAACTACTCTGCCAACAAATACTAAGGAGACAGACTTATTGTTACTGTAGCCATATGCTCTATGAAAGGGAATTTTCAGTTACCAACACCTAGAACTGAAAGAACAAAATGATAGTACATAGGCCTGCAACCCAGGTCCTTCAAAAAAGATTTTAGCCTTATATTTTGTTTTGATTTTTTCCCCCTTTTAAATTTTGGCCCTTGGAGGGATGAAAATTCACTATATCTACTGTTCATGATACAGGAATTTAAAAAAAGTTACCTATATTGTCTGAAAGTTAACCAATATTACTGTAAATGCATTTATTCTGTATATGTTATAAATGTATAGAAGCTGGGCCTTGCCTAAGCAATTGTTGATGACAATATTTAATAGCTCTTTAGTATTTGACTTGATTAACATGTACCTTAAGAGACTAGGGAAGCATTTGTTTCATCTCTGCAATGCTTTGTCTATAATCTCCTATCTGCAAACTTGTTCTGATGCTTCTTGTCTTCAAAGACTTTGAAAGTGTGTCCTTGAAGCTGAGAATATACCCCAGTGCTGACAGCCCAAGTGTCTGTCTTTAAACAGAACTGGTGTGAGAAGATTCGCATCTTAGGCTATGGATAGCATGAGGCTGAGCCCGCAAAGACTGGTCGGCCTGAAGATAAAACTTCCTAGAAAAGAAATATGTGAAACCCTTAACAAATTCGGCAGATCTCTGAACTGCAGTCAATTACTAAATACAGGACAAGAAACAAGTGGATTGAGGAAGGAGAAAAATTCCCTTTAATCAAACCATTAAACAATCATCTCCGACTAATGAGGTGTAAAACTCTGAACATTTGAAGTGGATTCACTTTCCTTCTCTCCCACTGATACAGACACATTTGCAATCATGTATATTTGTTCACTACGGTCATGCTGGTTTTCACTTCCATCTAATTATTATTTATATGATAATAGTTTCTAGGAGTCCAGTCACAGATCAGAAGGCTGCTGTGCTAAATGTTTTTTGCAACACTTGCAAAAAAATGAATTGAACCACAAAGATGATAGGAAATCCACACAATAAATTCAGTGTTGGTTTTGCAGTTGGTTTTATCACACCTTTAATTAATCTGCTACCAAAAAAAGACAGTAGCAAGCATAATGTACTAAAAATCAAAATCCCCTCGTGTGGTGGCCGGGGAACATACCTTATGTTAAAGTGACCAAAAGGCTTCTCCCAGGTTGCTCTGTTAAATTACTCTATTCCAGTTTGAATTCCCCAGTTGGCTGTCAGCCGCTATCCTTTCTCACTCCCCCAGAGCTCCCCATTGGTCCCCGTTCCTTGGTCCCTCCTTTTCCCCGCCCCCAGACAAAACTGTGAACTTCTAGATGGTTTGGGTTTTTGCCACTGAACCTTTGACAGTGAAGATGCAATAGGTCCTCCTGCCTGAATGCAAGCAAATATCCTTCCCGACTCTTTGTCACTGACTATATACTGAACCTGCCCGAGCGTCTGTGGGAGCACACAGGACCCCACGGAGCCGGGCAGGGACGGTATTACCGTCAATCTTCAATATTGCATGATTTGCCGGAGAATCTAAATGTAAGTTACATTTTAAAATTCATTGAAAAGCTTTAAGTATTCTGTTGGAAACCTTACCACCACAGGATCAATAAGTAATGGCTGAAGGCATAACTTTATTTGTCTTTTATGTGAGCAATTGTGATTACATGAAAAAAAGAACAAGTCCCTAGTGCAGGCATTTGAGTGAAATTCTGTGGGTCTTCCATTATACAAGAGCTTGAACTTGTCAGTTAAAATGGCCTTGTGTTACATCTAAGGGACTTAGATTTAAAGAAACTGAAATAAATGAATAAATAATGCTTCTTTTGGAAAGTACCTAATGCACAAAAGAAAACATTGTCCCAAAAGACACCAAAAAGCACTTTTCTCAAGCAGGAAAGAGCTGCTTGGCTCTTGCAGAGCTGCTGGAAAGGATTGTCAGAGACTACTTAACTAGATGTCAAGGGATGTTCTTCCTCCAGGGGAGTTTAGATTGGAAATTAGGAAAAAAATTCTTCACAGAGAAAGTAACCAGCCATTGGAGCAGGCTGCCCAGGGAAGTGGTACAATCACCATCCCTGGAAGTGTTCAAAAGGCATGTGGATGTGGCATGGGGACATGGTTTAGTGGTGAACTTGGAAGTGCTGGGTTAACAGTTGGACTCAATGATCTTAAAGGTCTTGTCCTACCTAAATGATTCTGTGATTCTTCAGGTGGTGTCTCCAATGACCCAAAGGCGCTGGCATAGCTCCTGCCATGCTCCTTTCCATGACAACGTTGGAGTTACTGCGATCAGACAGTACCCTGTGCCGCAGCTGGAGAACAGCCTTTGGTCCAAGCAGTATCTAGCACAGTGTAATGTTATGGTGGTGATGGGTTTGATAATCGGGTAGGAGGGAAGAAAGAAGACCTATCAGGGCCATGTTTAACTGCTAGCCGCAGGGCGCAGTATAACCAACCTGTAGGTGCAAGGCTGGCTAAATACAGCAGGTGGAAACCACTTTGACATAAACTAGATTCCTGTTAAATGCTTTAGGTGCATTCCTGTTGGGAGTGGTGCCTGGTGGCTTGTTTTAGGACTCAGGCCGCATTAGGCAGAGCATCACTCTAGACCCCAGAGAGATGTATCCCCTCCAACAAGCCCAGCAAGCGCAGCCTCAGCAGACCTCTGCTGGGTGTGATCTGTCTCTGCTCCCCTCCTGGGCTTTGTTTTCAGCCAGTGGGCAGATTTCCCCCTGCCCAGAGGAAGACAAACATCTCTAGTGCTGCTGCTTCTGAAGTCTCAGGGGTCCCCTGCTGTTAGCTGTCTGCCTGAGGAAGGTCACTGTGCCTCAGTAGTGGAAACATGGGCTCAGAATTAAAGGCAAGAGTAAAGCTGAGGCCCTCCTATGGGGCCACATAACAGCATCCATCCTATGGATCGGCACAAAGCTGGACCTTGACAGGCAGCCTTCATGTCAGGCCCCTGACCTGGGCGTGCCTGCGCTCCTGGGATCCTCTTGCAATCAAAGAGGCAGCAAGCCTCTCCTCTGAGCTATCTGCTGGATGCTGTGCTGTTTCTGCACTGGCTGCCTAGGGAGCCAGTGTCCCCTGTCTGGAAACATAAAGGTGTTAAATGCCTTAAGTAGATCGTGTGAGAGACTCCTTCCTCTGCTGCACCTCATCAGAGGGTTGGCAATTGGTGGTAACACACACAGGTGAGAGGAGAACAAAGGCAATCTCCTTTATTTCTGGAAGAAGAAAAAGAATGCTCTATTTTTCTTTTAAAGTACGCAGGATTACAGATTCATTTATTCATAGTACTTGGGTTTTAATCTGTCAGGGAATAATGACCCATTATTTTATACTTATGGGAAATGACACTTTCTAGTACCTGGTATTTGCAGCTGTCAAATTATATATGTCAGCATCTGTCACTCTCCAGCGTTACTTAACGAATCAGTTTTGCATATCCCAATGAGCTTCTACTAGAATGGAGAAAAATATTAACACCTCTTCTGGCAACTGTACAGACTGACTGCTTTTTAGGCATATCCACTTCTTACAACCTAGGCTGCATTGTTTCAAAGGTTGTAACGGGCCTATTAAATACACTAACATACATTTCTGCTTCAATGGACTATTTTGCTTTCCTAATTCAATCGACTTAATGAAAAATGAAAATGACAGTGTTAAATCAGAGAGAATCACAGAGTAGTTAAGGTTGGAAGGGAACTCTGGAGATGATCTAGTCCAACCACCCTCAAGGCAGGGTCACCTAATGCAGGTGACACAAGAACATGTTCAGGTGGGTTTTAAATGTCTCCAAAGAAGGATATTCCATGACCCCCCTGGGCAGCCTGTTCCAGTGATTGGTCAGCCTCAATGAAAAGAAGTTCTTCCTCATGTTGAGGTGAAACTTCTTGTCGTTTAGTTTATGGCCATTGCTCCTTGTCCCATCTCTGGGTACCACGGAAGAGAGCCTGGCACCATCCTCTTGGCACCCACCTTTGAGATATTTATATGCATTGATGAGATATCTTCTCAGTCTTCTCTTCTCCAGACTAAACAGGCCCAGCTCCCTTAAGTCTCTCCTCAAGACAGATGTTCCAGACCTGTAATCATCTTTGTGGCTCTCTGCTGGACCCTCTCCTGTAGCTCCTGGACCTTACTTGGAGCACCCAATTTATAGCTGATCTATACACAGAGGCAAGACCATTCTTTGGTAGATATTCTTTACATAAGCTCACAGAAAGAACCTTTTTTATTTCTTTGTCACAAATTCTTCCTATTTTTCTACATTGCAAACTGATACAAACTTTAAAAAACAACTTATCTGCTGCAACATAGAGCAGTTTACCTAGACACTATTTACCAACACCAAGTGGGCAAGCATACTGTTAGCACAAAGGAACAACTTTGCTTTTAAGGCTCATTGTGTCACTGTGATTTAAGTAAAGCAAGAAAGGACAGAAGCCAGACAAGTCAAAGAGCCAGCAACAGGTGATGCTGCTCCAGGGAGGAAGGACATTTTTGCCATACTAAAAGGCATTTTAGTATTTCTTGATTTATTTTTTTTCATATAAGAGAGACTCCAATGACAGCTCATATTCTTCACTTATCAGCTTTCCAGGATCACTGGGGCTTTTGGGCGCTTCATGCAATCCATTGGCAGGACCCTGGACCTGTCTTAGAGACATGAATCTACCGTCAGGCTAGAAACTTTGGTCTAGGTCCTTTGCTGCAGGATGGACCATACCCTGTCACCTTGGTTTTAGGCAAGATGACGGTGGTATATTGAAGCAACTGTATTTTTTAATATTGGGTTCTGTGCATTCTAACGTGGTGTGTTAGAACTTTTCTCACTGGAAACTCTGTGAGGGAGAAGTGTTATGTCCTCAAGCGAGTCATGCAGAGGAAAATTCGTGTTGAACTTTCGCTTCCAGACACAGCTGCTCCTTATATGTGATACAAACCCCAGGTATTTCAGAACCAGTCTCTGTATTTTAAAGAGGATCCTGTTTGCTGGGATTCCATACTCCGATGCATGGCAGTTGCCAAATCTCAGTACACTACTGGCACATAACAATTCTGTGAGCCTACGTGTTTTCCATGGCTAAACACATGGAAGTGCTCCAGGCCAGGCTGGGTGGAGCTCTGAGCAGCCTGGTCTAGTGAAAGCTGTCCCTGCCCATTCCAGGGGCATTGGAACAAGATGATCTCTAAGGTCCCTTCCAATCCAAACCATTCTGTGATTCTATAATTGAAACACTGAGTTAGCAACAAGTAGGACTGATCTACCAGAAACCTTTTTTCCTGCTTAGACCTACTTTTCTACAGTTCAAATAGATGAAAATGGATGCACCACAAAGGGTTGGAAGTTACTGAATCTTTCCTTACACTGCATTGAACCTCATATTGGCACAGCTGAGTCCTGAAGATTTCATGAAGTTTCGTGCTGATGAAACTGGCAGATGCCACCCACAGACAAGAGAAGTCCCTACAGAAGCTGAGAACTGAAGGACAAGGTAGTGAAACTCATCATCCTGCACAAAATGCTAGAAAATAAAGCTGGCTCCTGGTTCCAGTTTACTCGTACCCACAAACATCTGTGCCATTACACAATACATTTAATCATGGAAATCATTTAAGTTGTTCCCTTGCTCATACCATTTTAATAATTGAGCAGAAAATCAGCCCCGATATGTTTCTCTCCCCATAGTATTACACGTGAAACGATATATGTCTGTGAGCTAATGGCCAAAATGGAAAGCCAAGATGAAGCTAGAGCAATACTACAAAGGAAAATAAATCATTGATGTCATGAGTTCACCAAGTACTGCTATTTAAAAAGGAAAATGATTTTCTGAAATTTTTCTTCTGTTGTTTCCCTGGCTGAAGCTGGTTATCAGATTCAAACTGGATATATGAAATTGCTTTATAGCCTGAAAGTCAAATTTTCAGCAAAATTGCTATTCTTAAATAGCACTTCTTGGACTACTTAAGGACTCATAGAATTGTCTGATATACCCTAATAACAGCAATTCCAGTTATTTGTTTTGGAGGTTGATTTTTTTTCCCAAGCCCTTCATTTATGCTTGTATTGACAAAAGAAAAAGAAAGAAAAAAGAAGTACCAGTATTCATAACGATTGGAACATATTTTAGCAATATTTCAGATATTAGCCATGGTATTAATCTGAGTGAACAGGTATCTTCACTCTAGATGTCTTCTATCTCTCAACTAATCAGCTTTGGCTTCCTCATTATGGAAAGGAATAGAGGCATTACAGGCACAACCTTAAAGGCAGCATCTAAAATACATATCCAGTGAATCTCACTACACATCTAATTTTCTCCATTAATGAAGGAACAAACGTAGTAATGAGATGAGCTGTGAGCATCTATGGGACAGAAATCTAAAGTAAACTTAGAGGAATTCTATGATCAGAAAATACAAAGATTAATGAGAATCAGGTTATCCTCAGGTTTATAGGTGATCAGCTCTGCACTTAAACGGAAACCTGAGTACTCAGTGCTCCTTTTTATGGAATACTGTATGCAGTAGGGATTATTTGAGCAGCATGCTTAATGGGGAATAACAAAGTTTGCTAGAATAAATAAATAAGTAACAAGAAATCTCAAGAACAAAGATGAGCATATGGATAGTTGACCTCAGTTGGCAAAGGCTCAAATTAAAGCATTTCAGTTAAATCATTGATAGTAAACCATGAAATCAGAGCCACTGACCTGGAGCACAGGCTAGACCTAGCATCACAATATTTTTCCTCCTCTAAAATGCTTAAAGACAGTTTCCTGTTTTAGTCATTTGGACATTAATTCACCATGTTTTAGTGTGCATACAAAACCTTTTTCAGTTGGGCAAATCACCAAAGTAAAATATAAACCGGCAGTGAAATAATGTAGTTTGTGTGGCATTAAGAACATGCATGATAAATTTTGGATTTTAAATACAATAAATCAGTCATTTAAATTTAATATAAGCCGCATAATTTAATTCTGCCTCATTAGCCTATATAAACACAATAAAATCTGTCAAATGCAAACAAAGGGCCTCCTAGAGGTGATATTTTAATTGTAATAAAACTGTCATCTAGATTAAGAGGCCAGCTGAACAATTAATTTCTTCATAGCTGTTAACACTGTTCTAGAAAATGAGCTTTAGCTTTAATTTCTCCTGATGCCTTTGTGCTCAGGAAACAAGAACTTTGCTTGCAGTAGAAAGCAGAAGAAATCTGCTCCATAGCCCTAGCACCACTTCAGATGAAAAAGAAGAGGCGGGGAAGGTCTGGCTTACAGCATGAAGCTCTGCTTCTACTACTTCCTATTGCATTTAACATAAATGGGCCTTTAGCTTAAAGATGGGATTTAGGGAAAGACCTTTTAACCTAGTCAAACATCATCTAATATGCTTTAGCCAGGTAGGAAGAGGGGGTTTTCCCTGATCCCCCCTTCATGGACCAGGGCACCACAAACACACAGACTGCCTTGGCATATTGCCTCCCACAGGAGTCCCTGTTCCCTCAGATGGGGGGTAAGTTACCACTCAGCAACACACACTCATTAACAAAATTGTACCTGCATTTTCTTCTGCTTGCCAGTGGGAAAAAGTATATTGTTTTTTGGGGGTTTTTTTCCCCCCTTAAAACCTTAATACAACTTGTGGCTCAATTTTGTTGGCTGAGAAGCAAAATACTCAGCTCTTCCACTGATTGGCTTTAATTGCTTCACTAGATGTCTTTCAGCTGGTAACTGAAATTTTCACAAGTGACAGAATCTAATTCCAGCTGGGACAGTTGACTATCAGAGTCTAATTTTGTTGAATTTACCTGCCCCTCCCCTCTCTCATCCATATACTTTGGTGTTGCTCTTCCATATTTTATTGCTTCATCCCAAATCCTCTGTAGCCTATACAGGGAAGAAAGCAGTGAGGGCCTCTTTCATCAGCCTGTTGTGAAAGCACTAACCTGCACTGAAGGGAAAAATCATCTTTCGCGTTAAAGAGTTATGTGAAATTGTTTACCTTATCCTTTGAATTTTAATCCCTAAAAGCATTTCTTCCCTAAAAATAGAGCTGCATACTTTCTAAGCCATTTAGCATCCAGACAGAAAAGCCACCAATGTGCCTTTGACTCTGTTTTATTAATATCACATTTAAAAAAGAAATATTTCTGTGCTACTCTGAGCGACAGAAACAATATAAAGATTTAACAGGGGACAAGAAGCATCATAATTTCTTCACCAAAGAATCTGCCATAGATTTTATGGGTGTATTTGCAGTTCTTCAAAACTACTTTTTGAACTGTGTCAGTTTCTTGGATTTCTTCATCCCTGGGCTGGGTATCTCTGCTGTATGCAGGGGCCAGTGGTGCTCTTTTATTTGACTAACTGGACATCTGCTCCTGCCAAAGCCATTAGCCAAAACATTGATAGCTGAGAAGGAACAGTGAGAGCTTAAATTTCCAAAGGTTGTGATTTCTAGTACTAAAACAGCCCCAACATTTCTGACAAGTCCCTCCTGCATTGCCCCCAATACCTGCACACTTGTGCCCCAGCTGCAGGGGAGGCTTGGGTTCTGGAGCCAGTGCTGCTCTCTGCACTGGGAGAACCCAGAGAGATGTTTGCAAAATTGCCCATGTGAACAGGTTAGACACATCCTGATGATTGGTACAGTCCCCTAGTGTTTTCCCTCCCTTCCTCAATGCATAGCCCTCCCTGCCAGGTATTGGGTCTTGGAGCAGAGAGAACATCCATCTTCCTATGACCCAGATGTGTTTTTAACAGAAGAAATGTTCTGGAAGATAAAGTGCCGTATTGACCTTACTAGAAAAACTAATAAAAAAGTCTTTCACATATGTAAGACACTTATTGAGTCAGAGAATGATTTGGGTTGGAAGGGACCTTAAAGATCATCTAGTTCCAGCCCCCCTGCAATGGGCAGGGACATCTTTCATTAGACCAAGTTGTTCAAAGCCCCACCCAACCTGGCTTTCAGGGATGGAACATCCACAGCTTCTCTGGTCAGTCTGTTCCAGTGCCTCACAACCTGCACTGCAAAGGTTTTCTTCCTAGTATCTAATTTTAAACCTGTCCTCTTTCAGTTTGAAGCCATTCCCCCTTGTCCTGTCATTACATGCCCTTGTAAAACATCCCTCTTCATCTTTTCTTGTAGGCTCCCTTGAGGTACTGAAGGTACTACTGTAAGGTTTCCCCAAAGTCTTCTTTTCTCCATGATGAACAACTCCAAATCTCTCAACCTGTCCTCATCAGAGAGGTGCTCCAGCATTCTGATCACCTTCATGACCCTCCTCTGGACCCACTTCAGCAAGTCCAACTGACCCAAAACATTTCCATGTCCCTCTGATTCTCATTG
This sequence comes from Struthidea cinerea, assembly GCA_013397865.1. Classification (NCBI taxonomy): domain Eukaryota; kingdom Metazoa; phylum Chordata; class Aves; order Passeriformes; family Corcoracidae; genus Struthidea; species Struthidea cinerea. The sequence goes on along the minus strand of VZTI01002387.1, from coordinate 163,441 downwards.
TTGTGGTTTTCTTGGCCCCCAGAGGACTCTTGAAGATTCAGAATTAAATTGCCAGTGTATTAAAATAAACATCTTACAGGGTTACCAGATTTCTAGATGTCACCCTTATTTTGTAGATGAAAATAAACACAGTTTGTGCAAATCAAAAAGTTGTGAGACAATTTTAACAAGTTCAGGATGATGGGTTTCTGTCCTTGAGAAGCACAACCAGCCTGCTGGTGGGCACAGTGGGAGTGGGAAGGGGGGAGCTTCCCACCACAGCCAGCCATCATGCTGCCCCAAAGCACCTCTTCAGGCTCACCTCCTGGAATGTTGTCTGTGCTCATTTCTTCACTCAGCACTTGCTGAGCTGAGGGGATGGAACAGGGGTTCAGGTGTCCCTCCTGCCCACCTCCAGAAGGCACCAGAGCTTCTTCAGCATCACCCTTACCATGGCTCCAACCATTTCCAAATGTTTCTGTGTTCACAGAATCCAGGCTAAAGCTGTAACCATTACAGACAATTTTAGCCTCCAGGGAAAATGTAAAGGTTCCCTCTAAACCCGTCACATCCCAGGCTGAGCTGGGAGTGGGGTGCAGGAGCACGCACTGGCCCATGCCTCTTCCTCTGAGGTGCCTCCAGGGCCTCCTGGAGCCCTGAGGCCTCTCTGCACAGAGAAGTGCAGCCAAGGCCAAGGCACACCTTTTTAGAGGCAGCTGAGTCCCTGAAACAGGTTGGGATCCCAAAAGCCTATGAAGTACTTTGACAAAGTTCACCTGGCATCTTTTCACACTGACATGATTGTATAGCTTCAGGGAGTTTGTTTTTAGCTGGCCACTTCAGACAGGAACCTGGATAAACACAGTTCTGTGCAAATATATATATAGGCTGTGCAAATATTAGGATAGTATGCATGCAAACAACCACATCATTCAGTTCTCCTCAAAGTCAAAGGTCCCTGGAGCAAACATTGATAATTGCCTATGTGAGAGCATGATGTCATTTTTAAAATGAATTTAAGGGCAATAATGAGCTGCAATAAAACTTACCTTCTGAAGGTTTGGTTTCAAAATGCCTCATCAGAGAGACTGTCATGCTGTGATCAGTTTATAAAGGGCTGGAAATTGTTTAATACAATAGTATATAGAACAATACAATCAGCTAATGTCTTTGGACCTTATGAGGGTACTATCAGCTGAAATCACTTGGTCTAAGTAATTCGTATAAAACGATGATTGGAAAACATTTTTCCCTTTCTTTGTGCTGCCTTTTGTTTTCCTGGAGTTTAAAATTACCCTGTTTGTGTTAGCCTTTCATTCAGCAAGAGAAAGATGGAATAATTCCTGCATCTTTTTATAGCAGAAGGTAGTACTGTAAATAAAAACAGTTATAAATTCATCACAAGGGGTTTAAGTTTGTCGCATCAAGCTCTTCCTAAAATAGCTGTGAGTCATTCATACTCCCTCTGGCATATTACAGTTTTTACCCATTGGGAATCTTTAAACACTCTCTCACATACTTTTTGGTTTAATGCTAGAATGAAGCCGAGCAATAGGGCAGCAACCAGCCACTTCCAACTGGTTGAAATTCAGCAAGTTTTTATTCTGATCACTTAACGTAACTGCAAGTCACTTGTGGCTGTATAATTAATAGTATGCTTGGCACTGTTAGGTGAAGTACCAGCAATGATGCCTTTAAGCACTGACATTGGTATTTATATCTTCTTTGGCTTTAGAGGTGTATCAAGGTCTGTTAAATGTATAACAAAATTCATTCAGCTACATTCAAACACTTGGTTTAGTAGAACCAAGGGCATGGGGTTTGTTCTGCAGTTCAGAACAAATGTCCCTGGCTGTAGTACACTGGCTATTGCATATCTAAGAAAGAAGAGATTTTTCCTGTTGTAGAACCTCCAGACTGAAGTTAAAAGAGTGACATCTAGATTAATATGAATGAGTAGTCTCATTTCTTGGCAGTAGAGAATCATATTTTTGGATACTCAGTGAATGTAAGATATAATGTAAGAGCAGCTCCCACTAAAACAAGTTGAAATTTTTTTGTACAGATTATCACTGGATCAAGATTTCATCAATATATCAAATGTAACTGCTAGCAACAGAATTGAGAAGGGAAGTATTTCCCTCTACTTTGATCATTTGTGAGGTTATGGTTTGTTTTCCATCCAAAAAGGAATTGGAGAATCATGTTTACTAAAATTTCCATTGTCCAGTAGCCTGAAGTATTTTTCTTTGGGCAGGGAGGAAAGAAGATAAAAGGGGAAAAGGAAGATTAATAAAATGGAAATAGCAGATTTGGTTCTGTCTACAGATGCTTAAAAGACAAATTTTAACTTCGTATATGTTCACAGAGATATTTCAGTTTCAGCTGACTTGTGTATGGTTCACGGGCTGCATGCAAAAACAAATTTAATGGCAAAACTTTTGTTTATACAACGGGAGTCCAAGAAGGAAATGTAGGTCAAAACCAACAAAACCTAGCTGAGATTTCTCCTGTTTTGTTTCACCCCCACCTTTTCATGGCATAGTGCACAGGAAAACTCCTGGACAATCCTCATCCACCGTTTAGGAAATGCAGAACAAGAAGTGCTGTGGGAAAATGCAGAGGTCTCTTTTTTCACTTGTACTTGGATTTAACAACTGGGATTTTTCTACCAGATAGGCCAGTGTGAAAAAAATATACAGGGGAAATTTGGGACAAAGTCACTGGAAAAAATAGTTAAAGATCACAGATCTATCAAATATTGGGTATGCTTATATTAAAGGGCAATGCAGTTTTACAGGCCGAGACCTGGGGATTTAATTATTTCCTTAGAAGCCAATTAAACCAATGTAAATTACTTTTTAATTAATTAATATATTTTTCCATAGAAGAGTTAGAAAATTCTAAAAAAAAGGTTAAAGGGTATATTTAGGGATTTCCAGTTGTTCCAAGAATTTTTTTCTTAATCCAGAACTGGACAACACATACGTAATAAAATAAATTAGTTGAAGGCAGCTTGTGTGTGTTATGTGCTCTACAGTAGTCAAATGACTGTCAAAAAGAGAAAAAAATGTACTTGAAGAGAAAATACCTTTCTACTAAAGAAAATTAAGGTTCATATGTCATTGAACTTTGTTAAAGCTGGGCTCAATGCCATGTTTTGCCTTGATCCTTCAGATTACAGTGAAAGATTGATTGGTTTTTTCCCAACAATTAAACTCCCCTGCTATTCTTACAATCACGCAGAATGATACCAGTTAGATTAGTAATAAATTGCTTACATTTTTTCTGAGCATGAGGTCTGTTGATTTTGTAACACTAAGCATTTTCTTTCTTTTCTCTGTCATGTCTTTTTGGCTATTTAAGCCATTCAGAGGCATGTCATGTATTTGCCGTATGACAAATTTGCTATTCTTAAGGAAAACCACACTGGCTATGTTGGAGGTAGAATATGTGGAGAGGGGCCACTGTTCTGTGGCTTTATCTTCAACTTTTTCTGGTCACTGCACACAAAGACAAAGAATGTGCAGACAAAGCTATTTCTGTGAAAAACTGAGATATTTCTCTTTGCTTGGAGAATAGAGTTAAGCCCCCAGCAGAAAAATCAGCAGTGCTGCATAGGAAGAAGTTGTATGCAATTAAATGAACGAAAGCACAGTTTATTTTTTCCCCTTGTGAAGAACTACCTGCCATAACCCTTTTACTCTTTAGCTTTATGCCCACTTTTGTCTTCCTCTTCCACATTTTTTTAACCATTTTCTCTGAGTGCTTCACTGGAGTCCTTGGAGGAGATACCTCTTCTGGGCTGGCTCCCTGGGAGTTGCCTGTGCTCAGTGCAAGAGGGACAGAGGGACAGAGACCTACAGCTCAAGAGGGCACGTTCTGCAGGTCCTAAAACACGTGTCCAAGAGAGGTGGCTGAATTCTCCTCTGAAGGTTTCTGGCATTCTTTTATTCAGAGAATGAAAGTTTAAGCCTTCATATACCATTTTTAGGTATATGAAGATGGTTCCCAGTTGGACTGAACAGTATGGGCATAAATAACCTGTCCCAAACTGATGCAGTAATTCATCTGGTCTTTAGCCAGTGTGAGATACAGGGATCTGGTTGCTACAGCAGTTGAGAAGAGCTTCAAAGCAGTTATTTCCCACTTAAATTTTTCAGTCAAACTATGAAGGCTTACAAATTAATAATTCCCAGATGGCATGAGATGGGCTGCTAATAAAATACTTTTTTTCTTCTTCCTTCACCTCTTTAGTTTTAAGTGGAGCATGGATAACCAGCTCAGACTGGGCATCTAACCTTTAAACGGATACAGTTACATCCAGTTTTCAATCATATGTCTTGCTGCAAGAAAGCCTGCAAGCTGACTTGGTGAATCCCATATGCATAGCGACTGCTGTTTTCTCATGTGGGCAAAATCCATGACCATAGAATCATTGGATCATTTAGGCTGGAAAAGGCCTCTAAGGTCATCCAAGTCCAACCATTAACCCAGCCTCTCCATGTTCACCAATAAACCATGACCGCAAGTGCCACATCCACATCCCTTTGAACACTTCCAGGGATGGTGGTTCCACCACCTCCTGGGCAGCCTATTCCACTGATCATAGCCTGACCACTCTTTCACTGAAGAAATTTTTCCTCATATCTGATCTAAACCTTCCCTGGCACAGCATGAGGCTGTTTCATCTTGACTTGTCACTTGGGAGAAGAAACCAATCCCCACAACCTCCTTTCAGGAGTTGTAGAGAGAGATAACATTCCACTGAACCTCCTCTTCTCCAGGCTAAACAACTACAGTTCCCACAGCCATTCCTCATAAGACTCACTCTCTAGACCCTTCATCAGCTCTATTACCCTTGTCTGGACTTGCTCCTGCCCCTCAGTGTCCTTCCTTAACTGAGCGACCCAGAACTGGACAAAGGATTCAAGGTGTGGCCTCTCCAGTGCTGACTACAGAGGGACAATCACTGGCCTGGTCCTGCTGATCACACTGTTTCTGGTACAGACCAGGATGGTACAGGGCATTGGCCTTTTTTGTACCTGAGCACACACTGGCTCACATTCAAGCGGTTGTTGATCAGCACCCTCAGGTCCTTTTCTGCTGGGCCACTCTCTAGCCACTCTTCCCCCAGCCTGTAGCACTGCGTGGGTTTGTTGTGAGCCAAGTGCAGGACCTGGCACTTCACCTTATTGAGACTCATACAATTGGCCTCAGCCCACTGATCCAGCCTGTAGAGATCCTTCTGCAGATCCTTCCTACTCTCCGGCAGATCGACACTTCCTCCCGACCTGGTGTTGTCTGCAAACTGACCGAGGGTGTCTTCAATCCCCTCACCCGAATCATAGACAAAGATATTAAACAGGACTTTTCCCAAAACTGAGCCCTGGGGAACACCACTGATAGGTCTGTGGTGGGAGTCAAAGACTAACTCTGTGGAGAATTCAATGCTTTTTCAATATGTGCTGTCAAGCCTTAGTGCAGTCCAGTATTTTTGGCCTCTATCCTGCTGATGGGCAGGTAAGAAATTTCATGCCTTCCTGACATCAGAAGTTGCTGAAGTGGCTGTCCTCCTCTCCTGCCCTTCTCTGCAGCACCTTACACGTATTGAGAATTGTGGCTGTGCACCGGGAAAGCATTGCTGTTCACACGGCTTGGTCTCTGGCTGCTTTCTTCCAGTTAGCATAGTTGTAAATGTCTTCACTATCTATATACATGTATAGAAACTGCAGTAAAGAAATTCCTTCGCAGACCGAGTACCAAGAGACCAGGGGTGAAGGAGTGAGCTGCTTTGTCTCATGTTTCTGCAGAGCTGGGGGTACTTGAGCTGTGAGAGCTTGAGCTGGAGAAATCTTCCTGGAGATAAACTTCTGATCTTGCACAGGTTGGGTTTGCTGGCTAAGAGATAGCAGATGCCTCTAGCTGGAAATTGCTCTCCTAAAGACTATTTCAGAATCTTATGTTGTTGCAAACCTTCCATTTACATTTCCTGCCTACAAAGCCTCCCATAAGAAATGTCTAAGCCTTGCATTAGTAAAGCAGACCTGTGTATAGACTGGGTACTGAAATTTTCATCCAGAATCTGATTTGTCTTGTGTATTTTTAGTAGCTCACTTACAAAATAGAAGTGGGGATATCACCTGAATTCCTTTTTTTCTCTTCTTTTTCTTACACAATTCAAATGGCTCCAAGACAATTAAAAGAAGACAGACAGAAAACTCCAAAAATTAACACTGCTGCAAATGCTAATACAGTCTTCAATGACTGGAACCATAAGGCTCTTCTTCTAGGCTCATGCATATTCTCTTCCAAAATGTGTTTGAAAATGTGTGTGTATTCCTACCCTCCTTACCCAAGATATTCACAGCATTGTTGTTTGCATTAAAAATTCTCTTCTTCTTCATTTGACCATTTTTTTACATAATTCCCTTGAAATGAAGAAATAAGAAAAAAAAAATAGGGAAAGAATATTGGTAAGGGCTCCTGTTCTGTCATCTGGGGATTATTAGTTTACAAACCCTCAACCTTTGACCTTGCATTTTTGCTGAAGTCTGAGTGAAGAACAAGCTCCCTTTGAAGCTCTCCACATCATGTCCCGAGGAATGCAGGATCGCCAGCACTCTGACTGTTGAAAGCCTGGATGAGTTATTGTAGCAGGTTTCACTGGCTCAGGATGGGGGCAGGGCTCTTTCCCCCTATGAACAATTAAGAGGGATCCATCTCATCTATTTTTTTTTTCCTTTGTAAAAGCTGCCTATCTATTCTTAGTATTCATCAAGGAACATGGAGACATGCAGGCACCCAGAGAGAGCATTTCAGCTGACATGATAGGACGTGCCTCGAGGTGATTATTTCTCTCTGCTGAATGCAGAGGGAGACCATACAGATGATGTCTGATCAGAGAAAATCAACCAAGAGAATACTCCAGTTTATAGACACAGTTTGAAAGAAGGCCAAAACCTTATTTCTTCCATGTTTGCAATAGCTCTCTGTTACCCAGCACTGCCATACTCAGCAGTCCAGACAAAGGATTCGGGATTACTGCCCCAAAATAAATGTGTTCATCTATACATTTTTAGACAAGTCTGGTATAAACCATTAAAAATATAATCTTGGGGTTTTTTCCTTCTTGTTCCAAATAAACAAAGAAGGCAGAGGGAGTCTCCTTTCTTATCATTTACAAAAAACTGGTGAAATCTTGGTACTCTAAACAGCATTGCCAAGTTTCACAATTTCTGACAGATCTCACACTGCTTAAAATTGTCTTGAAATCATCCAATATGCAAGACTTTTATTTTTTAAGAAGAGAAAATAGTATTTTAGCCATTAGGATTACAGAGGAAAGGTAAAATATGCGTGTGATGGAAGTGCACTTTAAAATGTAATAAATGTTAGAATAACCTATGTTAATTACATTAGTATGTTCAGTCTGTTCTATTCCATTTTGTTCTGTTCAGCTTTACTCTATTCCACATATTTAAATTAAGACTCAACCAGGAGGTAATGTGTACATGTTTTCAGAGCAAGGAATAAATTCATTAAAATAAGAGCAAGATCACAAGCAGTGCATAGAAAAGCAATCCCTCATGAAGAAATGAATGTATTCCACAGGAGATATGCAAGAGAAACAGCAGTTTCCCAGTTGCTTCGATGTGTATCCTATATGCTACTTCAAGGACCTCTGTTTTCTCAAAAATACATATATCAATAAGCATATTTTTCAGAGATATGAGCTTCATTCCTATGAGCTATTGCAGAGGGGAAAAAAGGTATTGGGTAAAAAGAATTAGATCTATTGTTTGGAATAGCATTATCTTTTATAGTCACTTTATTACTGGAAAATTAAAAACTCATACTTGTTTTATTCTTTCCTAGTTTGAAAAAGGACTAAATGGTTACCCTCTAACAAGGACCTAATAAGTGTATCATACTCTTAAAAATCTGGAACTTAGTGAGTCTGAAAGGAGAGTCCCTTTTTGGAAAGAAAACAGAGTACTTTGGAAAGAAAAAGAGTATTTCCCATTTGTCCCTGCTTTATTCTAAAGGGAATCCTAGTTTAAGGCACTACAATATATGAAGTTAAAAGACACGGGGGCAGGTGGGCACAGGAGCCATGTGTGGTGGGACCAGCACAACCCTGGATGAGGCTGCAGCGAGGCGTGGCCGTGTGTGCACGGACAGCCCTGGGCGGCTCCCTCAGGCCTGGGACACCAGGCAGCTCTTCCCTTCTCACAGCTGTCAGGTATAATAAGGCTTCCAATTTGTAGCACATTCTGAATGACAAATCATTGTATGTTTTACCCAGGAGACATCCCCAAAACAGACAGAAATTCCCCGTGTTGCATGAGACAAACTCACTAATGCACTGAGGCTGAAATGGAGACTGCAGCCAAATGGAGTAAAAGAGGGAAAAAGCTTAAAAGGCAGCACATTTGGGAATACTAACAGAAATGATGCAAACATGTCAATGAGTACAACTGAACACTTTTTAACCAATGGGGAAACAGAGAATAGTAGCAAGGTGGCAGAAGGCAAAAAACCTCCTTATCTACTAGGATTTATTTGGTAGTAATATAGTACAAAATCCAAACAAAAACTGAACAAAAAGGTGACCTGTTATGTTTCTGCTTTTTGGGCAAATGTGCAGTTCTTGTCGGAAAGGGGAAAAACAAAGGCAGTAGCCTCAAAGACAGAGGGTTTTGTGGTAGGTACCTATAATGTATTGATTTTTTTCTTGACCTTGGCCATGTGACACAGTAGGTAGGAAGATGCATGAGAGAGTGAAACTTGTTGGCTGGGTTATGCTCTCTGCCATTACCACCATTGCTTTAAAAAGATAAAAGACGTGAAAGACTCCTGTCTTTGTTTCACCATCAAATAAAGACCGACGATGGCTCTAAGGTATGATATGGGTAATGTCGATGTGTTGTCTGGAAGTGATTCTGGAACTGGGATTCATCCTACCTGACTTGAGATATCTGCTGTAAGAACACTGGCAGTACTGGGGTTGCTCACACATTCCTCTTTTCTCAGTCAGAGACAAGAAAGAGGCGCCCATGGCATTTGGTTCTTGTAGCATGTATAGAAACGTACCTTTTGAAAAGAATTCTCTATTTCCAGATGCATTTCACCTGCTAGGTCCTTGCTAGGTAAGAGAGCAAGATGGCCAACTCAGATGTAAGCATCTGCATCTGGTCAGATAAATCTGAACATCCTGTTGCCTGAAATTCTATTGTAATGTGGGAAAAAAATGCACTGATGTCTGCAAAAAGATGAAAGGGTTTAGAAGGTAACTGGAATTTTCAAATATGCCTACCTCATTTAAGAGTACAAAAAACAACTTACTGGAAGAAATTTTCCTTCCTGGTAAAAGGTACTTCAAAATTTTTTCAAACATCTTATTTTATTGTTGATTATGTCAAGAAGAAATAAGTCAGTGGCTGTTGTGCTCCTGAATAGTTTATACAATTTTACCTTTCAAAAATCTACCTATTCTCCTACAGGTTTTTTTTTCTTCCTGATGTGTTGCTTGATAACCTTAATTTGTGATTACTATCTCAATTTAAAACCTGGAATCCCAGTGGAGGAGACAAATGGTTGGTGTAACTCATAGGTCAGTGTTGCATCCATTGGATACGGTCTTTGAGTGTGGAATATTTATTCTGACAGAGAATGCAGTTCTGCTGCTGTGCCTGCCCTGAGCTATTGGATGCAGATCCTGGTGTCCTTGTTTGTTTTATCATGCTTGTTACTGAACCATTCCTGTCCCACACTGAGACTTCTTGCAACAGCAATGTAACATTCATCATCAAAAGGTACATGTACTTAACACAGTTCTAAAGCAAGTCCCAAGAGATTTAGGCTACTTTTTCTTCTCATCTCAAAGCAGTTTTGTTCATATCTTCCCAATAAACTTTCTTTGTATTATGCTTTGCTTGACATGACTGTACTAAGAGACAGATAAAAATCAATATGGACTGGTTAGAGCATAACACTTAGTAATATTAAAGAGTTAAAAGCAATGTAAGAAAGAATTTAAATGAAAGAGGCCAGGTGAAAAAGAAATACAGTGCATCATTCACAGAGAATGTGTTTATTGGAGTAGTCCCAGGTCCAGATCAAAGATATGGCAATAGTGGCTGGAAACTTTAAAGTGTTTTCAGTTCTGTAAATGTTTCACAAATCCATGCAGGGACATTTAGAATGTTCTTTTTCAGTATCATATTAAAAGAGGAAAAAACCCAAACCAAAAAACCCCAACACAGACTAGAAATTGTTAAACCTCTGATCAAGATTTCCTATGTCCTATAAAGTACTAGAAGACAGTTGTTTCAAGTACAAATTCTGATGGGAAGGGAAAAAAAGAAAAAGAAAAAAGTTGGAATTAACGCTGTCTGCTGAACAGCAGCCAAAAACTGCAGCAGGATACTCACCATCAGAACCATGAGAAATCTCAGATGGCTGCACAGCAGATCCAGGGAACAACTTTGAAGCAAGACCTTGTGTCTGTTTACTGTGACCTGGAGTTGCCTTTGGCAGAGGGGAGAAGGAAGTCCAAAACAAGAACCTGGGCACACTGAAAAGGTGTCTAGAACAGGGCATGGATAAGGCCTTACCAGCTGTGTTGACTTTGGCTGTGTGTGTATATGATAACTGGAAATTAATAAACCTGTCAAAAGAAAGGATGTGGAAGACAAACTGAAAAAGTCTGTCATTGAGGTTTATACTAAGCTGCCAAGGTCACTTTGGGCTACTGGAATCAAATGTTAGGGAAGGGGGACTTACTTCTGAAATATTTCTGCTTTAGCAAGGGGCAGAAACATGGATGAGCAACCCAGATGAAGGAAAATTACATGCTCTACCAAAGCATGAGAACCTGCACACACAGGAGATTGTCCCCTTCAGGTGTACCCCATCCTGCCCCTTGGTACCTCCAGCATGGCCACAGCTCGGACCAGGGCTGTAGGAACTCATGTTTGCAGCTGTCTTGTAAATCACCATGTTAAATATCGCTGTTCCCGGATGAACGTCAGACACAACCTGAAGGAATGTAAACCTCGCTACAATGTTTTTACTGTGTTTTTGCAAGGTAGCTTTCCCATTTCCCATCCTCTCCTGCCTTTGATCACTTACTCCTGTTCTTGATATCAAAATCAAAATATTTTTGCTTGACAATTTTATCACTTTATGTACCAAAATTGCTTCTTGGCCAAAACATCTCTTTTGCACTTGGTGTCTACTGAAAGACGGAGACTATTGTGACTGAAACAAGCAGAGTCAAGTTAAGCTAGATAAATTATTGCTAGAATTAATTAGATTAAAGGTACTCTTCTGAGTTTGAAAACTATTACTGCATGGTATTTCAGATTTTAAGTTATCTCACCTAATTTAAGAGAGTCTTCCAGGGGCAGTTTGTCACTTCAAACAATAAGTATTTAGTACAGGTAGAGCAGCTGTGGGAGACAAAGGCAGACTTGGATAGTGCATCAATGGAATATAAAGTAAGCATAGTTAACAAGGTCAAACACTGAATGTTTTATTCAATTGAAGTAGAGTAAAAGGTATTATCCTTAAATGCCCAGCTACACCCCTTATGGGTATTTTTCAACAGTTTCTTCCATCTGCTCTCTGGAGCTGAGAAAAATTCTGTATGCTGAACTATTTGGAAACATTCCCTTGAAAAATCCCAACAAACATTTGAAAATCCAGTATATTAAAGTCAGCATCTTTCACTTGAAGGTCTTCATATCTAATGAGTATTTGAAAACTAATACAAGGTATGGTTTCTCAGTAGTTCAGACTGGACTTCTGTCTGGTCTACAATCAAAAGTTGCATTGTTCAGACCAGGCACACTCTTTGCACATTTGGTATTGCTATGACTAAATAGGCTAGGATTATTTATTTTGCAGGAAGTTTAGAAAAAACCCAAAAATTTCCATGAAAGAACTCTTCAGTTTCTGGCCAGCACTAGCAGTATGAGCCCTATCACCAATTATCATAAAGCTCCTCTGCCCAGTTGTCTCCTGGCTTGTTTTGAGATTTGACTCTCATCTCCATTTTCTGCAAACACTGGCCAGTAGTCAGATGTCTGATACCACTCTTGCTTACAGCTTTACTTCAGTTATAAAGGAGCATGTGCAGATCTAAAATGTTTTGTGCTGCCACTACTCACCTTTATATTTGTCTTCACAACTCTGTGGAGATAAATACACACACCTGCACCAGCCTGAGCAAGTGGGAACTGAGCGCAGTCACTGTGCAAACATCTCAGCAGAGACCATAGAAGTTTGGTAACCTATTCAGCCACCAGAAGAGGCCAAGCCCCTGTTTGAGGAATAAATCCTCACATTCAGTAAGAAGCCATAAAAAGTAATTTTTTAAACCTCAAAATTATCTTGCTCAGCTCTGTTGATTTCAGCAGTTCAGAGGCAGGTATACCAAAACTCCACAAGAAAAAAACCACTCACATGAAATTCAGAGACAGCTAATGTCAGGAAATCTTACAGTAATGTTTGTGCCATGAAGATACATAACCAGACTCTCCAGTCAAAGAAGACAAAATTAGTGGAATGAAAAATATCCAAGCAATATTGTATTTGAGCCCTTTGGAAGTCCATCTATCGTGTCTGCATCTCCTAATCTTTAAAAAATAAAAAGGAAGTTATACATAGTTTACTTTCATACTGGTTTTGTGATTCTGCTAGTAATTAACAATACCGCTTTCAAAGAAAATCTTATTTGTATTTTGGTGTATTAATTACCATGTTGAACTCAACTTACTAAGATTTAGCCTGATGACTCAGCTCTCTGAAAAAGAGCTGTCTGGGGAGTAATGTCAATGAAAGGTATTTTACCCTCTATTTTTCACATGCCTTTTTTTGCTTTCTGGCAGGCAAACATGTTGGCTGAAACAAACTTTGTAGGCTTGTCAATGAAAGTCTCTCCAGATTCAACCAGCTCTTATTAATGGAGCTCGTGCAAAAATTTGGTGTTCAGAAATACAGTTTTTTCTCCAACTGCTTAGTCTGTTTCCAAGAGGCCTGTGGCAGGGGAACAGCATCAGGACCTGCAATTCCATGCTTGCTCGTGCAGTGTTTATAAAGACCAGCAGGCTTGGCTAGAAATGAATTTCTTTAATATGAGAACACATCTGTGACTTTCCATTAATAAAACCAGAGCATCTTCACAAGTACTGTGCCTTTGAGTGAGATTCCTCTCTCCTGACTCTGGATAGTGACTGAAGATATTTGCACCTGAGAATACTGAATTGTCTTAAGCTTCATTTACAGTCATCAGAGAAATCATCTAGGGTGTGATTCATCTGGCTTATCTGAGATTTCACAAAATGATGAATTGCACTTAGATGAACATCCTTCTTTCTATTGATGGCAAAGTGAGCCTGGAATGTTTACCTGAGGTGTTATTACCCAGTGCTACACTTTTATCATAAAAAGAGGGGAAGTGATGTCTTGTTGGAATAATGCCTTATAATATAAAAGTCAGTACTGGTACTTCAGGCCTCGTAACTAATATTTCTGACTGTGATCTTTACATATAGGGCTTGGTATTTCTGCTGCCTCCTTTTAACTTGGTCACTTGTAAGAGCTTATTAGTTGCAGTCCCTCCTTCTGTCAACTGTTGGCCCAATTGTCCAAAACTGTAGGATCTGATTCATGACCTTTCTTGACCTCTCATTAGGATTAGAGCTGGGTTCCAGTTTATCAGCAACAGCCTGAAACAATTTTAATCAGTGTTGACCCTGCCAGCCAAGCAAGCAACCCTATTAAAATTAATGAGATGGCAATTCTGTGAGAACAGGCAAGACTGACTGATAGGGAATCTACCTGATGGCAGCAGAGTCTCTTGGCAAATCACACACACTCAGGTGTCTTGTCAACTTTGCACTCACTTTATTTTCCCACATGAGCCACCAGAAATAGACACTTCTGCTTCATTCCATCTAGCACTCACTTCCTCAGGGTGAACAGCTGCCCAGAGCAATCCAGTCCCATTACTCTCAAAGGATCATATAGGAATTACGCAGCTATGGCACAGCCATGTAATTCTGACAATCTGAAAGAACAATTTGCAGCACAGTGAGACATAGAGAAAATGCTACAATAGGAGATGGAATTTTTCGTATTCAGCAAGAAAAAAAATCAACATTTTTAAGCTGTGTATTTTTAAAAGCAGCATGTTGATTGTTTATGTCTGTTGAAAGTTCATATTAAAAGTAGTATATCTGGTACTGAAGAATGTTTGTAGAAATCCTGAGGTAGCAATGGTGTCTCTGGGGAACTGCATTTGAACACTCTATGTCCTTCTACTTCTCATTTGGTCAAGGTTGTTTTTCTTCAAAGCACATAACAGCAAGGGATTTCTTTTCTCTTGAGAAGTAAGAAAATGAAAGCTCATAGAAATTAAATTTGATAAAGAAGAAAAATTGGAGTGAAAATTGTTCAGATTCTCATAGGTGGTGCTCTGAAGCTTTCTTTAAAAAAATAATTTGGAAGGATTTATTTTTGCATGAAAAGGGAAGCTTTGTCAACACGCAGCTGTTTTGCAGCCATTTGGAAATGTTAGGGAATGGCCTGGAGACCTCATGCACATACAGCCCAGATTTACTTGCTCTGTCATGTCTTCAATGGCTCAGTATTCCATCTCATGGGGTATCCCACCAGACAAAAGAGGTAATTTTCAAAGAAGTATCTGAAAGATTCAAGTTCATTAACTGATGGAGTGAGGCGGGTTAACTCCACTGAAACTAGTAGAAAATGCCTCACACGTTGCTCCTGTCTAATTCTGAGCCTTTATTATCTAAAACCCCAGAACATACTGGTGTTGGAAGTTCATGTTTCTTGGCTGATGATAAGTGCCAATGATTGGAGAATTCCTCTGGTTAGCATCAGGGACAAAGCTGGTGATCTCTGGTTTTCTTCAGCACTAATCCTTTAGCTGGTCAGGAAGGCTATTTCAGAGAGCATTAGGGAAGAATACCTGGAAAGGGAATGGAGGCCTGTGTGCTATGCAGCTTTCAAATCCTGAGGGAACAACCAGGTGGGTGCAGGGGACCTTTGAAAGGGTGACATTTATAATAAAATTTTCAGGACTTTCATGCAGGGGACTGACTGCATGGCAAACTAGTGGAGAGCTGGAGAAGTAGCTCAGAGCAAAAGCGTTTTATGTTTCTTATCAAACACTTCAGGGTTATCAGAAAGAGACTTACACATTTGTGCTGCGGGGCTCCATTAAGCGAGATTCCTTCTCCAACAACCCACACTGCCTACAAGTTTCTCTCAGCAGCTTTTTGTCTGACATTCTAGGTAATTGCACATGACGTGTAACTGGAGATTTTTTTTTTAAGTATTATGTTTTAAATTTTAGTTCAGTGAACAAAAGCCTTAGGTTTTTGAGATTCAGCATCTTATTTGCAGGGACTGACATTAATATTTAAATACTCTGTGGTTTGGGTTTAGGACTTTATGCTTTGTGCATAGGCAGCCTAAAAAGTGAGAGGGAAGAGGCAATAACGCATCTATAGGTTTGTTTTCAGTTTTTAAATAAGCTGGAGCATATTTAGACACCATTACTTTCTGCAAGTGTCTTAAAAAGAAACTTTCTTAAATATTGTATCAGTTTTTATATTCTTTCTGCAAACTATAAAGAAAAATACCCAAGAACTCTGATGGATGCCATGACATGTAAACTCCCTTACAACCATTACATAGGCAGTTTCACCAGCAGAGAAAAATTATCCTTCAGTATTTCAGACTGAATACTTATGAAGGCTCCACACAGAATGTCACATTAAAAATATTGCTGCTTCATTTGTTAATGATCCATGGAGTGAGCTGGAGCAACCAAACTCAACCTTGGTTACAGAAAGAACAGGATGGTAGAAGCCAGTCCTGAACATAACAGCCTGGGAAATTCCTTATGAGCAGGCAGTAAACAAGCAGAGCTGTGTTTCTGCAATCAGGAAAGATAACAGGACAGCTATAGATAAACGTGGAGGACCCAGGCAATACTGCACAGCATCTAAGAATAGTTTGTTTCTTGCACCTGGAGACAACAGAACTGTGTTCTGGAAGGATGAAGCATGGAAGGGATGGTAGGCAAAGGGTCACTAAAGGCAGTTTGCTCTATATTTTATATAATCTCCTTCTTCCTTATGTCTTCCAAATCTGGGGTACTGAATTTGCTTCCTTCAGACAATGTGATACAATCTCCCTATCACTCATACACTCTTCCTTTCAAAATAAAGTAAGAAAACAAAAAGAGAGGAACTAATACCCTGATCGCCAGGGATGGGAAAGAGGAGGCCTCTGCTCTGTAATTGGCCTTGGCTTTGTACGAAACCTTTTTCCAGCCATCACAAGACTGAGGTATTGACACGACCTAGAAGCATGAAGTCTCTGCTGTTGGAGACTGAGCCAAGTTGTTTTGTGAAGCAAAGTCTGCAAACAGCACTGGTGACTGCTGTCATTAAGATGAGAATGGACATGGAGAGCTTGTTGCGCTGTGAGTGGGACAAGGGACTGTGAGTGGCTGCCAAGTCACACGGCAGCAGCAGATTCCTCCTATGTCCCTCTTTTACCATTCAGTAAAGCCATCACTCAGGTGTAAACAAGAAACACTGCTGTGGAGAGTCAAAAGAGAAAGCAGGATGCTAAGAGCAAAGAGCATACCAAATGTAGTTGTCTATTTAAAGCTGGACCTGAGCCAAAAAAGTCAGTGAGACCATTCATGCCTAGTTCTGTTTCTTCAGAAAAACCCTACAACATGTCTTTTAACCTACAGGACTCATGGCACAGCTGACACTGGGAGAAGATGGATGTGTTTTTGACAAGGCATGCTCGAAGAACTGTGTGAGCCATGGGGTGCTTGTGACAAGCTCCTTTCTGACAGCACCAAAAACTTCAGCACTGCAGCTCCAAATACTTGCTTTGACAAAGAGAGAGAAGCAGAGTCCCATGGTCACCCCATTAGTGCCTTTCAGAGCCTGAGCAAGACAGCTGAGATTCTGTCAGCATCTGTTGCACTGCCACTACAGGAAATTGTAGTGGTAATATGAATCAAAGTTGCACCCCTTAGAATACAGGAAAAGAAGGCACAGCAATGGTTTAAAATCTTCACATCAATTTGTCTGGTTGGTTCTGAAACAATATGTGGGTGGATGCTGTCACGAGGGAAGGGGGGCATGCTAATCAACACTCTGCTGCTAGTAATTGTTAATAAAGGAAAACCAGGATATTGGTGTTGATTTCTGTGATTCTCTCTTACTCTTTTCTTGAAACCACCAATGTCCTGGATATTTAATGTTCCTGAAACCTGGGATAATTCACTCTGATCTTTTAGAGTAAGGTTAGGAGGGGAGGGAATACATAAAAATAGTCTCTGTTGATCTGTAATGTCATGTAGTCTTACTGCCTTTCACTGTTTTAGGAAAAAATCAGTGTAAAATACTAAAAGTAGACTGCTTGGGTTTTTTGTTTTGTTTTGGTTCGTTTGTTTTTTCTTTTTTTGCACTTCTAAGTGCACAAAGTTAAATCATACCATATATCTCACTGAATTTTACTTCTGCTTTATGGTGCTTATGATTTTGGTGGCAGTGCAGTTATTTGTGTTGTGGTCTCACCTCCAAACAGAATTTAAATTTTTTAGATCAAAAGTCAAACTAGGTATTTGACATTAGTTATCTGTACAGATGTCTTCGGCAGACAAGAGAAACACACTCATTATTATCATTTCTCTGTCCTCTAAATGGTGACCTAATTGTAAAAGGATAACCAGATGCCCACTCTGAGCTGAGACCTTATGTTACCTCTTCACCTGAGATTGGCATCTATTCCCTTGGCCCAAGATATTGTCTTTTACTGAAGCCCTGATGTAAAATCAGACCCCAAAAGCTCCAAAAGCTTCTTTTTCATGTTATTGAACCCTTTCTTTATTTTCGTTTCTTTAGAATTTTACTTCTTTAAGGTATTTGGTCTTTCTCTGATTTTGTCACCTACTATCACTCAGCAGGGAAAACACTTTCTCCATGAAGCAGTAGGGAGAGGTATTTTGTCTTCTTCCTTTCTCAACACACCCTAAAATCCACCGTAAGTTCTGGCCTGCTGCCTCTTGTATAGGACTTGAGACTGACATGTCCCATGACCCAGAAAGTCCCAAAGCTGTAAAGGTTTGAGAAATCAGTGTTCCTGAGCATCACTCTTTACTGTCAGGCAGGTAATTGCATTAGAAAAATGAAGAGTGCTTGTAAAGACTCTGAGCTTATCATCTGGGTAGAGCTTTGTGGAAGGCTTTTATTTTTGCAAGCAGCACATCCAAATGTTTGATTTTGTTTGTTTCTTTGGATGGAGGGAGATGTAGAGAGATTTCTGCCCAGCAGGTCCTCTCCTGTGATGGCGAATTTCATGTGACTGTTATATGTGATCATGACAGAGACACCTTCAGGCAGCCAACATGGTGGGACAGCTTCCCAAGGAACTGTGGGAGTGCTTCATGCCTACACTCACATTGTATTCAAAACTCTTAATCAAAGCAGAATTTGTCTTGATTAAAAACAAATGTTATGGAATCATAGGCGGTTACAAACAATTTAAACTCTGCTGTTTGAGGTCCAGAACTAGAATGAAGTAAGAAAATACAGTCAAAAAAAGTTTATGTAGTCTTGTATTCTTTCTTTTATTAGTCAGCTTTTTGATTTTAAAAAAGGCATTGCTTTCTTAAAGCAAAAGGATTTTAGCACATGATGACAGGATTTACTCTGAGTGTACAGAGCCTTTTATGAAAGATTTAGGTGCATGTTTCTGAAGGCTGAAGAGAACATGAGGTTTAAAAGCAAATTGAACAGGAAGAATGCATCAAAGTTTTTTGCAGTCTCCTTTAGTTTTCTATGTCAAGTCATTAGTTAAATTAACATTTTTTCTTTTGAAACCAAAGTTTCCTATCATTTAAGACAATTTAACTCTCTTCAAGAGCAATTCAGTGCCATGTGCAGCACAATTCATAGACAGAAAAATAGATTTTTAATGTCAATGAACTCTCATCTTGAAAAGATATGATCTTCAAAGTGATCTGCTTTGAACAATGGGTCTTTAATGTGACTGTTGATCACACAATGTATTTTATATATTTACAGAGCTGTACAGCATGTTGCATAAGTGGCTATATCACTATGGGATTGGTAGGGATTATAGTCCCTAGTTTGTTAGGTGAGGGAACTACATCACAGACATGGTAGGTGACTCATTCTGTGTGGTATACTTGTCTTTACTACAGAAAAATAAAATTTGCCAAAAGTTTTTATGATGTTCTAAGTGTGAAGGATCAGTTATGTTAAAGGTAACTAACATTTCAGTTCTCCTAAGAAAGAGTTAAGAAGGTGGTCCCACTACCCATAAAAGAAATTATACAGCGTACAAAAATTATTAAATCAATGTGTAAACACCTAAAAACCCAATGGTGTGGACAATAGAACAGTAAGAATGGAAGAAGGAATTATTTATGTGACATAAAATACTCAATGATGTAAAATCCCTCCTAGGACTTCTGTAGAGAACGGTCATGAGATCCACCAGAGACATTCAATCCATGAAACACCCTCTGTCCAATAGGCGTCTTTGGTCTGCATGTGTTTTTTCAGTGAAGTATTGCAATTTTCCTGATTCTTGTAGTCAGCCACAAAAAACTTCCTGTGCCCACAATGTTTATAACTATCTATTTTGAGAATAATTTCATAGCCATATTTGAAACAGTAGGTGCAATAAATTCTAGGAAAGCTTGTTCTTTGAAATCACATTGTATCTATGAATATCTAAAATTATAAAATAGAAAAATTATCAAACTATCAGTACATTTCATAAATTAATGTTAAAAGTGTAACAAAAGTAGTTCACATTAAGGAATATAGGCAATTTTATAAGGCACAAGAAAAAGTACAAACTCAGTGTCCCCAATGTATTAATGTTCTCCAGATGTTTACACTATGTCTTCGATGACTAGACAAATGCTAATTCCAACACAAGTGGCCAACCAATGAAAGAATACAGAAGCCATCCTATTAAACCCAGCCAAACCATAGATGCAGTGCTGACAAGAACATATTTGCTCTGGGAGAATAAAGAAGCCTCAGAGGAAGAGGCAGGAGTTATGTCTCCCTTGTGGTAGGCACTGTATACCCTTGTAATAAAGAAGACTGTCTGCAACTCGGCGGTCTTATGTTTCATGCATCTTGGCTGTACACAGTGAAAAATAGGTTACTTCAGCCTTGGGAGGTTCCAATTTTGTACAATTCTTGAAGATTTTAGAAAAAAATCACTGTCCATTTAGCTGCTCATTTTAAGAGTTCTGAAGAAGCAAAAGAAAATTATGTAATTTAATTTTTAAGTTTTGAAGACAGTTCATATGGATATCTTCTCTACCAAAATACCTATCTGTAAGGGTAAAAAAATCACTGCAATGCACAGAGTTAACATTATGTGAGGAAGGCTGAAGTCTGGTTTTATCACGCCTCCATTTTCCCAAGATCAAAATCTTAAGAGCAAACCAGTTATTTACTTCACACAATACTTAATGAGAAATTTGAAATTTATTGCCACAGGATATTGTAGAAACTGGAGTCAAATATGACCAGAAAGACACTGAATAAATCAGTAAAAGATAATTTGTAACCATGAACCCAGGGTAGGTCAAGATGGAAAGAAGGTGTATAATGGTTCAGGCCACTTGTGAGAAGATGGTTTTAGATGGCTACCTTATGCATGGTTCAGAGTATACTGAAGTATGCATTCCTGTTTAATCACTGGAGAATCTTAAGTGACTTCTGAAGATTGTTCAAGTGCCTGAAGGTAAACTGTGCAAACCCACTGGGATAGATTTCATTACCACAGAAGATCAATGTTTTTAATGTTCCATGCCCATGTGGCCAAATGGAGAAGCAACAATTGAAAGGTCTTGATGAGGAAAGCCCTTTAAATTCTTTATTTCACCCTCCACGTACCTTACTCTCTAATGAGAAAGAGATATGAAAGTAGACTTGGCCCTTTATCACAAAGTGCATGTGCTAGTGTTTTCATTATGCAGCCCAATAAACAGCCTCCCTCCCCCTGTAAAAATCAAACTCTTTAGAAATCGTGTTCATGGTATACAAATCTACATGCAGACTGACATTTTTTTGCATACAAAGACAATATCAAATGTAGCTGCATTGTGCCCCTTTGTTAAGACATGAACCTTCATATGCATTGTAGGAAAATGCATTTGTAACAATTTGCTTTCTGTAATAATTACTGATTTAAGCAAAGCCTAATATTGCCCATGTGTTTCAGTTTAAAATATTCTTGCTTTCCTTTTTTGTTTTTATAAAATATTAAGAATCTTTTATTCTTTCTGTGAGTGGTCAGAGTTTACAACTAGACTTGAAGAACATTCCCACTTTTTTGAAAAACACCTGCTTTTTCATTTAAAGAGCTCAAACTGTAGTCCAAGTTAATCAGCATATAAATTTGGACATCCAGATGTAGGACATGTTAAATCACTGTGGCTTTTAAGTATACAGGAAATCCTTTTGCAGATGTTTAGTGCATATGGTACTTTTGAAGTTCAGTTTAGCTTTCTTTCTTCTCTTTCCCTTTCCCTTAAACTTTCTCCCATGCTTTTTGTTTGTATTATTATATGCCCCTTGGATGGCAATGCCAGGGACTTCTGAAGGCCATTTCGATGCATAGGTGCACAGTTCTTCATCAGATGACATAGTTTATCAAAGATATGTGCACAGAAACAGCAGACATGACACAGGCCAGCTTCTTTCTTTTCAGCATCTTTGTAGGATAGCAGGACCCAACAGTGCCTAAAACAGGATTGCATGCCTACGTTCAGCAGCTGAGTGCTGCTGTCAGTGTTGGTAACACAGTGCAGTGTACATCTACCTCTGAGCTGGGTGTCTAACTTCATGTTATAGTCCATGGTCAGGACTAGGCAGGACTCTTTCCACTTTAAAGCTGGCATCTAAAATGCTGAGAGTCATGCCCACAAGATCTGTTTCTCTCCGCTGAGTATGAAAGGTGTAAACTCCAAAAGCTAGGTAACATGAGTTACGCCTCAATGTCCACATAAACTGGTACATTCTGTGAAACTACTGGCCAAGTCAAGGTTTACTTGGTATGAACACAGTAAAAAATGGTCCTGAATTACCTTGTTTTTATTTAAAATTTTATATGATTAAATTTTGTAATTCCATTCCTTTACTTTCCCTTAATTATGGGAAATTAAAAGTTTTCCCCTTTTCCATTCACATTTTCATTTGGGTAAATGCATTTTTCAGCAGTGAGGAAGTAACCAATCCTAATTTGTGAATTATATAAATATTCAGAGTTATTTAACTACTCAGACTCTCACAATCAGTATTAAATTAATAATAGTTTCTCACTACTGAATTTTTCTGTATATTAATCTGTTTATGTGCCATGATGCAAATGGGATGCTACATGGTCTTTACTGGGGAGTATTCACTGCAGTTCCTAGGGTACAAGTACTTTTGCAAACTCTATAGTCTGCAAATGTTTCACAGACTGTATTCTTATGAGATCATAGAGTAAGTGATTATATAAAAGAAGCTCTAATACACTGCAGCCTTCGGTGCTGCTATATGAAATATGACACACACTTCACGTACTGTATATGAAACATATGCCTCCACCTAAGAATTCAGGGCACAAAGCTTTCGTGATAAACACCTCTTGCTAGTCTATTTAAAGTATGACTATTGGCATCACAGGACCTGAATCCCTTTACTCTCAGGTGGCAGTCTGTGACATGCTGCCATCCTCATTTTAGTGAATATGGGGAGAGCACAGCACAGGCTGGTAAAGTGAAATCCCAAGGCCAGAGGGGAAACTGATGCTAATATGGGCACTGAAAACTTTATAAACTATCCAAACTTGCATCATACATAACCTTAAATTTACTTAATCTTGATATTCTTCTAAAATCTCATTATAACATTGCAATAATCTTAATCTTTGGTACAGGTATTACATGCAAGATAAGGCTTACTACTTAAATTTAATGGTCATCACAATGCATTCATAAAGGAGAAATTTAGAACTACTCATTTTTAGAAAAGTTTGCTTTGTATTATGGGGTTAACATAAGAGGATATTGAAGTCTATTAATAATGCTGTAAAAGGAATTAATTGGTTTGTATTAATCTGGACAAATTTGGTCAGGAAACCAGCAATGTTGCAGTGGCCTCCCTTTAGGAGTGAAGGGATGAAAAGCTCAAATGGTTTGAGCATGGTTGCTCAGTTTACCAGAAAATCTGGCTGAAATGGCAGCAGATCAGACCCAGTGACACAGGAAACCTTTACTCCTGTGAGAGACTGAAATGTTAATGGTTAATGGCTCAAGCAATCAGCCATTTGCAAAAGCAGTAGAATGCTTTGCTGATGATGTTCGTGGTAACAACCCAGGCAGAGGGCGTGAGCACCACAGGAGGACTACGACAATCAACCTTTAGCTAAAAGTTGGGTTTTAAGCCAGATAAAGGAAGAGGCCGATAAGAAGCAGATCCTGTGAGGTGGGATAGTGCTTTTTATCATGCCAATGTCCCCCTTACACAAGTGTCTCAGGTACAAAACTGCCCCTTCCCCCAGGGGAGATGTTAGGACATCCACACGTAGGACTGGAGGCGTTCATCACTTCTCATGGGCATAATTTACTCAGCTACATTGGTGTGAGAGGCAGCTGTCATGTCTTAGAAGGTGTCATAAACCTTCAAAGACTCCCAAAGCACCCTCAGACTCATTTCTGGGGCCTTCCACCAGAGGACTGGTCATGATCCACATACACTGTTGTGCCTGCCAGGGGAGGTACTTGGGCATTCCCACATGAACCTAAAAGTATATTCACCCACTGAACTTGGTGTTTTGTGAGCTTCCCCCACCTCCAGTGGATCAAGAGAGCAAACAACACTTTGACCAACAGATATCTAAATTGCAACAATCAAGTCTTGTTGCTGGATCCATGGATGGTGGTATCTGTCTACCCTTATTCTTCCTTTTTCCTTCTTTTTCTCTTTCTTCTCCTATCTTCTTCTCAAAATATATTGTAAGGCATACCAAAAAGTTCCAGTCAATGCCTTAGTAAGAGCATTTTTGTGTGTGGAAGTTGGTTAAGTTTAAGTTTACTAAGTTAAATTTAGTGAAGTACCTCACTTTGTCTAGATATTGTTTTAAAATTTACTAAGTATCTTGTTCGACCTTGTTCTTACGTTTGTAAATAAAAGTTCGTTATTGAACCTCCTGAGAATTTTGTTTGCCCCGTGCATCACCCACAGTGAATCAAACAACCTTCCTCTAAATCTGCAGAGCAGACCAGGGCATAACAACTCATTTGAACCTGCACACTTCCTGCCATTTGATGACTTTCCTTTTTAAACTCCTTAAAGGACTCCTCTTGCATTTTCCTTTTTAGCTTTTTGTTTTTGTTTAAAGAGGGAAAATATTGTATTTAAAGGTTGAAGGTGGGCTTCACTAGACTATCATCTCTTGATTCCTTGCCTTACTCTCTTTGGCGTCCTTTTCTTTAAGCCAGTATTTTTCCATTTCTCATTTACTCTCTCAATTTCATTAAGTAGCTTTTCCTTTTAATTCTCTGCATTACTCATTCTTTCAAAGCATTATATATCTGGAGGAGATGAAATATAATGCAGCTTCAGTGAAGCACTGCAGATTTGAGGAGGAGTTTGCGAAATCAGGAGAGTCACATTTATAAAGAAAATCCAAGACAAGAGAAGACATCTTTATTAAAACCAAGCCTCTGGGATTTTTATTTTTTTTTTAATCCAGGAGAGAGAAGGATTCCTGGTAAAAATTGGAAATCAAAGACTACGGCTATTTCATTTTTGTAAGGTCAAAAGTAAACAAAAGTCTCCCAGAGACAAGCTCAAACATTAGGACCTTATCCATCAGCATAGCTTCTCAGCCTCAAGTGTTACGAAGTCAAGCAGAGGCTCCAGAGCAAGAGCTGCTGTGGCAATCCACGAAGTCTTGCTCTTGTCGAGTGGGTAGAAATAGAGGATGGGGGATGTGAACAGTTTGAATGAGTCTGTTCCAGATTCTGTTTCTCATTTACTATTATTCACTATTGAATTGGTGCAAACTGGAAGAAAGCTTCTTAATGCAGTGTGATAAACATCAGTTTGGAAGACACTTTTTAAATCATTCTTCACAATCAAGGAACAGCAGAACCTTTTCTAATGCAGGCTAAAGGCAAGAGGCCAGCTGCAATAAAAGCAGAGTCCAGGCCAGGTCTGAAAAGAATCAGCTGAACTATCATGCACCACTCAAATCTTGGATACTGCACTTCTCATACATATGAGTTATGCTGATTGTCTGATCACAGCAGAGATCTGGCCTATAATGATGCAGAATTTCCACACAAAATGTGTGATTATAAGACCTAATGGAACAAAGTGCTGAGCAAAATCTGTTGCTCATGACACATATTCAAGAAAAGTGAAAATAGGGCCCTTTACATATCTGGGAGCAATTCAAAGGAAAGTAATATGAAACCTATGTGCTAGACTTAGGAAGCAAAAGTTGAAAGTTACTGTATGAGAATGGAAAGAAAAACCTTCAGATCTGGCAGATTTCACTTCTTGTTGTTGTTGTTTTTGGTTGTTGGTTAGTTTTTTTGGGTTTTTTGTCTTAGGAAAAGTGACTTAAGTATTTTTTAAAAGAGGATATTCTAAAAAATATTTAAAGTACATCATGCATAAAAAATAATTGCACACATGCTTAGAAATCCAACCCAGTAGGCCCTGCTCAGGCAAAAGCCCATCCACCAATAGAGTAGTTCTTGCCTGAATAAAGCATATGGGACTGACTTCTCCTGACTGACATACAACAGAATACATATCAAGATTAGGACATCAAAAAAGAACTAGTATTAGCAACATGCATACAATTGCCTGTGGGTAGATGTTTAAACATTATTTTTGATGTTGTAGGGCCTTCTGCTTAGGCCTGCTCCTCCAGACATTTTCCCATGGCATCTGTGTCATGCCTGCTGTTCTTTTATGGCTGTGATGCATGCGCTGGCATGTCTCAGTTGACTTGAGGCACCTACCTTCAGGCTGAGGTTAGCAACTGATTTTTTTCCATAGCTCAAACATAGTCATCTCAATTCACAGGTCTTAATCCCAAGATGAATCCGGCCTCCACGTTGTCCAGTACATCACTGGAAAAGAGCCATGGTGACTTCACCTGTGGAGTTCTAACAAAATAAATCAAGCAAAAGAGCAGAAATGTTATTTAGCAGTAAAGAAAGATAATAATTCATCTGGGGGAATTGCACTAACCTGCAAAAAAAGGAGTGATGAGAGGACAGTAAGACAGAAGCATGAAACAGACAGAGCATTTTGTTGACTTTTTTTCCTAAACCACATGTGAGAGAGCAATAGACTGGTGGAACCACACCCTTCTGCTCTTGAAAGAAATGCAGTGGATGGAAGCTCAGGAAGGGTCAGAGGAAACCTGACTCTGTCGCCGTTAGGGAGAAGGAGGAGAGTTGGGGGTGGGTGGGGCGCGGGAGTGGAAACAGGGGTCCCTGCTTGGGGTGGCTGGAGAATCCCTTCCCAACCTCCCTCCCCTTCCCAAGTGCCCTTATGGTGTCTGTATGAGGTTCTGGAACTCGAGGGTCTACCTGGGGGCATTGCCCGGAGCAAGTCAGTCAACCAGAGGCTTTACAACAATGTCTGTTAAGAAAGAAGTGTAGTTGTAGGTGAATCCCTTCTGAGGGGAACTGAGAGTTGCCTATACCAACCAGACCCATTGCACAGGGAAGTCTGCTGCCTCCCTGGAGCTCAGGTAAGAGATATTTTTAGGAGACTCCCTGGACTGATTCGGTTCTTTGATTATTACTCATTTGTGGTTGTCCAGGTCAACAGTGATGAGGTTGAGGAAAGAAGTCCTAGGACAATTAGAAAGGACTTTGGGGCACTGGGATGACTGATTGAAGGGACAGGAGCACAGGTAGTATTTTCCCCAAATCCTTAAGTAGCAGAGAAGAATGCTGGAAGGAGCAGGAGAACCCACCTGATCAAGAGGTGGCTTAAAGGCTAGTGTCATGGTTGGAATTTTGGCTTTTTCAGTCGAGGATTGGTTTACAAGGCAGCAGGCCTGCTGTAGGCAGATAGGGTTCTCCTGTATAATAGGGAAAAAAGGAATCTAGCCCATGAGGCTGATTGAGAGGGTTTTAAACTAGGTTTGAAGGAGAAGGGGGATAAGACCATGCTTGCTAGAGATGATCCTAGAGGTGGCATCCCAGTGCTGGGGGTGAAACCAGTAGCCTAGCTGAAGTACATTTACACCAATGCGTGCAGTACGGGAAAAAAATAGGAGGAGCTGGAGACCATTGTGCAGTGGGAAAGCTAAGAAGTTGTCGCTATAACAGAATGCGTGGGATGACCCCATGACTGGAGTGCTGCAATGGATGGTTATAAGCTCTCCAGAAGGGACAGGCAAGGAAGGAGAGGAGGGGGATTGGCTCTGTATGCTAGGGAGTGTTTGGACTCTATAGTAAACTCCAGGATGGTTATGACAAAGTTGCGTGCCTCTGGGTAAGGATCAGGGGAAAGGGTAACAAGGTGCACATCCTGGTGGGAGTCTGTTATAGACCCCCAACCAGGATGAGGAGGCAGACGAAGGTTTTATAAGCATGACATTTCACAGTTGCTAGCTGCTGTTGTGGGAGATTTTCACTTGCTGGATGTCTGCTAGAAACTCAGCTCAGCAGGAAGGAGGCAGTCCAGGAGATTCCTGGAGTGCGCGGAAGATAACTTCCTTAGCCAGATGGTAAGCAAGTCTACCAGGACTGGTGGACTGCTAGACCTGCTGTTTACAAACAGAGAAGCACTGGTGGGAGACCTGGTGGTCAGAGGCTGTCTTGGGCATAGGAACCATGAGATCATAGAGTTTTCAGTTCTTGGTGAAGTAAGGAATGGGCTTGAACTTCTGGAGGGTGGACTTTGATCTACTTGTAGCACTGATTCAGACTTCCTTGGGAAAGAGCCATTAAAAACAAAGGTGTTCAGGAAGGCTGGACATAATTTAAGATGGGAATCTTAAAGGTGCAGGAGCAGGTCATCCCTATGTGCTGAAAGGTGAGCTGGCAGGGAAGGACTGGCCTGGGTGGACAGGGAGCTTTCCCTGGTACTCAGGAGAAAAAAAGATGGTTTATGACCTTTGGAAGACAGGGGAGGCAACTGAGGAAGAATACAAGGATGTTGTTAAGTCATGTAGAGAGAAAATTAGAATGGCGAAAGCTCAGCTAGAATTCAGTCTGGCCACTGCTGTGAAAGATAATAAAAAGTGTTTTCTTAAATACATCAACAACAAAAAGAAAGCCAAGGAAAATCTCCCTCCTTTATTGGATGCAGAGGGGAATGTTGTAACCCAGGATGAGGAAAAGGCTGAGGTACTTCCTGCCTTTACCTCAGTCTTTAACAGGAAGACCAGTAAACTCAGGGCTGGTAGGCAGGGATGGGGAGCAGAATAGACCCCTTGTAATCCAGAAGGATATAGTTAGTGACCTACTGAGCCACTTAGACACTCACAAATCTAAGGGGCCAGATGGCATCCACCTGAGGGTATAGAGGGAGCTGGCAGAAGAACTCACCAAGTCACTCTCCGTCGTTTATTTTCAATCCTGGCTCGCTGGGGAGGTCCCAGATGACTGGAGGTCGGCCAATGTGACAAACATCCACGAGAAGAGTCAGAAGGAGGATCTGGTTAATTACAGGCCTGCCAGCCTGACCGCGGTGCAGGGAAGATTATGGAGCAGCTCATCCTGAGCGCCATCACATGGGATGTACAGGACAACCAGGGGATCAGGCCCAGCCAGAAGAGGTTTAGGAAAGGCAGGTCCTTTAGGAAAGGCTTGACCAACCTGATCTCCTTTTATGACAATGACTACCCAGTGGATGAAGGGAAGGCTGTGGGTGTTATTTACCTGGTCTTCAACAAAGCCTTCAATAGTGTCTCTCACGTCATTCTCCTTGAGAAACTTGCAGCCCATGGTCAGGTGCATTCTTTGCTGGGTTAAAAACCAGGCAAAGACCAATTGCATGAGGTTCAATAAGGCAAAGTGATGGGTGCTGCACTTGGGTCACAATAACCCCAGGTATGGCTCCAGGATGGGGGAAGAGTGGCTGGAAAGCTGTCCAGTGGAAAAGGACCTGGGGGTGTTGGTTGACAGGCAGCTGAACATGAGCCAGAAGTGTGGTCAAGAAGGCCAGTGGCATCCTGGCCAGTACCAAAAACAGTGTGGCCACCATAGTAGGACTGTGGCCAGTGATTGTCCCCCTGTACTCAAGCACTGCTAAGGCTGCATTTTGAGTCCTTTGTCCAGTTCTGGATCCCTCACTACAAGAAAGACTTTGGGGTGCTGGAGCGTGTCCAGAGAAGGACAATAGACCTGGTGAAGGGTCTGAAACACAGATCCTATGAGGAGCTGAGGGAGCTGGGGGTATTTAGCCTGCAGAGAAGGAGGCTCAGGGGTGACCCTATCACTCTCTACAACCACCTGAAAGGAGATTAGAGCAAGATGGGGGTTGGCCTCTTCTTGGCCTCTTCTCCCAGGCAACTAGAGACGGGACAAGAAGAAACAACCTCAAACTGTGCCAGGGGAGGTTTAGATTAGATATCAGGAAAAATTTCTTCGCTGAAAGTGTGTTGAATCATTGGAACTGCCCAGGGAGGTTGTAGAGTCACCATCCCTGGAAGCATTCAAGAAATGACTGGACTTTGTGCACTAGTTTAGTGGCACTTTGTGCTATAGTTTAGTTGACCGTGGTGTTTGGTCAAAAGTTGGGCTCTATGATCTTAGAGGCCTTTTCCAACCCTAATGATTCTATCATTCTATTCTATGATTCTATAATTTTACAAGGAAAACCTTCTTTGAAAGTATAAAATAGATGAACTAAAAACCAGGAGACTTTCTCTCATATTTTCAATGTTTGGTATATCATATCTGCTATTTGGTTATGTAGACAAGTCTGAAGACCAGGTGGCACTTGTGATAAAATTTCACATAGCACTAAGTCCCTAGTTATTCATAAAAGGTCATAGGAACAAAGGTAGGTTGATTGAAGGAAAGTAACAGAGATATTCAAGTAAGAAAGTGTGCAGGACAGATGCACGAATATTATTAGAAAAATTCATGATGTGTCCCCATGGTGAAATGAGCAGCAGGTGCAGGGTTGCTGCAAGGGAAATTAAACAGGCAGTTTGAAAGGGCAGATAGATAGCATAGCCCTGGGACACATTCATTACAGCAGAGGAGATGTGAATGTTCCCTTACCACATGCAATTACACTCTGCTGATTTGAAAACAACTGATTTTATTGTGAAAAATAAAGTCATAAGTGGCCAAAGAGCCAAAAGAGCTCTTGAAAATTTCAGAGTACCAGGCTTTTTATGAAATGGGAGCACCAGACAACTTTGGAACTATTAAACCAGGGCTTCAGGGAAGGCATTATTCTCAGCTTGCAGGACAGGAGCAGTGGAGAGTTCTGGTCCAACGAAACTCCCAAAAGCCAGAGGAAAGTTTTTTTCTTCATAGAAGGCAGTCTTTGTAAAGGAATAAGAAGATTTGAGTAACACTGGTACCTCTACAGAATGAATACTTCAGTATAGGTGTTCCTTAAATGTTTCCAACACATTAATCCTGTAAGGTGGCAAATGAAATCCTATTCTAATGAAGGCCAAATACTGCTCCCCAAGAGATAAATTTAGAATAAATTCACTGATCTCAGTGGGGCTAGTGTGGATTATACAGTTGTGTCATGAAATGAAAGTACACTTTGGCTCTTTCTCAGCTAAGCAAGGGAAATGTCAACTTTATAAATTAAACCAGCCGCATAGCAACAGCCCAGTTTCCCTTATCCAACACAGACTCTGCTTCTAATTTCCATTTATATTAAGGTAGTTTTATTTGAGTCATTAAGCATTTTTGTATCAGCACATCTGCCTTTGACTATAGAAACCAGTGATATGGCTTCCAAAACTAGCAGTGAAGGAAGAAAAACAAAGATCCAGGAGGACAGCTTTAAAACATTGTAAAATGTGTTAGTTATGACTAATTCTTTTAATCCATATATTAACTGGCTGAAAATACAAGATGAGTTGCAAGATTTTATAAATACATCAAAGACTTCTGGTTACATCAAAAGGCATTCACATTCTTTATCTATTGTGCTTAGGGCTTAAGGTTTCCTATTCAAACCAGTTGTCATTTTTTCCTTTGAAGAGCAGATGTTCTAAAAGAGCATTGATACTTCAAAAGAATGTACCTTGTACATGAAGTAACACTTAGTAAAAATTTTGTCTTATGTTCCTCTCTCCGTGTCTTGCAGAAGACAAACGTGGAACTCGCTAATAATTTTGTCAAAATCTCCATCACCATTATGCTAAAAAGAAAATTTCTCATATTTTGCTCTCCTTCAGTCTATCCTATGCTTTCTTGAGAAATAGGAAAGGTCTGCATTCACACTAAGCTGGACAGAGGAGCAAGACATCATTACCCTTACACTCGTTTGTGTTGCTAAGCCTCATGCTACATGTGTGGGGAACTTCACTGGTGTGCAGTCATACTGTGCTTCTAGTTCTGGAATGATTGGTACATTGAAGAAGGTCTGAATCACTCACCTGAAGCTGAAATCAAACCAGTTTTTGAGAAATTTCCCACAGGATTTCTGTGAACTTTGAGTCATTCCCTCAAATGCTTCATAACTCAAGCAAAACAGAGAATTATGTCTTAGAAATGTTACAAGATAAGTGTAAATGTGATAATTTTCTTCATCACAGAATACTAAAATGGCTGTAGAGTTTGGACTATAGAATTGTCAGGGAACATAACTATTGAGTGGGAGACGATAAATGGGTAGAGAAAGTTATATGATTGTAAGTGCAGAGGAAACCAAATCAAAACTTGCCAAAAGGGCAATCCTGCTAAAGAAAGGTTGCTACCAAGATGATGGACCTAAGTCCTCTTGACTTCAGTTGAAACAGAGGGCAATGTCCACAGAGTAGGCGTTTGATTTGGATGTCTGAAAACTCTGGAAGGCAGGATGTATGAAAAATGTACGAGGGCAGTACAGTGCTGGAACAGGTGCACAGAGACATTGTGGTAAGTCTGACTCTAGAGGGATGTGACAATGCCAGGTCTGATTACTGACAGCAGCCCTGCTACTTGAGCTAAGTGGCTCCAGAGGCTTCCTCCAAACAGTGTTTCTACAATGGCTTTAGTGACTGAAGGGAAACATCTGCTTAGAGTTACCATGTGTTTTCTTGGAATGAATCTTGCTTAAAATATGGCAATACTTTTTTCACGTTGAACATGAAAGGTCAGGTCGGGTGTACTGGGGTGTGTTTGTAATCAGTAAAAACCTGTCACTTTATTGGCATTTTGTTCCAAGTTTGTGTAGTAGAAAGCTTCCAGTCAGCATCTCCCAGCATCCTTGACACCTATGGAGAGGTTTCAAAAGGATTTTCAGTTCCAGGAATTGCTCCTTTAAGCACGGATGGGAGCTGGTCTTCTAAGTGTTAACAGTTCCCCTAGCCACCCATAACAGTGAATTCCTTACCTACTGTATTCATTATTCCAGAGAAATTGCTAATTGTAAGAAGGAAATGGTCATTAAAAGGAAGCATAGCTATTTCTTTTTATATAAGCTTTTATTTATGCCACTCCAACTTCTTATTAGAGTAGGTAGCTACCAGCTTCAGCTCTCTGCAAAAGAGTTGCCTCATTTTTTGCAGCTCTAGGCTAGAGCAGTCTGAATGATATTCAAAATATATATAACCTACAATTTACCTAGTAATTGAAAAAAAAATATTGACAGACAGGATTACTGTGAACACCTAATGTAACCTAAATACTTCACTGAGTTAATTTCTTCTCTAAGATGATACATACGCTTCAGAAGAGCACGCAATCTTGATTTGAAACTTGCTGTTGCTGTAGAAACTCCCATTATTCTAAATAACTGTCCCAGAGTTCGCCTATTCTGGTGAACTCACCTCTATTTTGTATTATAATTTGATTTTATTTCCTTTCATCTTACTTTCAGTGTATTTTGTTATATCAAAGATTGTCTCTATGTAAATAATGTCTAAACATTGCTGCTTAGGTTGGTTTTCAAAGAATTTGTAAGAGCACAATATGATATTGTGTCTTATGTGCTTGAAATTATACAAATGCTTTAAACACTGAATAGGAAAAACAGTTCAGGTTTCTCTTCCCTCTATTATTGCAAGTAAATGAAGATCAAACAAACTCGACTGAGAAATGAAACCCATGACAAAAAGTACAGTACATGTATAAAAACTTACTCCCATGAGTTTAAAATGACAGCAGCACTGGCTGGCTCATTGTTAATTTATATCAAAGGCACTATTTATATCAAAGTCATCTAGTGCAATTCAGTCAATTGGAGGTCAGAGTTTTGTCTGAGCTATTTAACTCTACAAGTTTAGAAAGGGAGGATCGATCCCAGAGGTGCTTCTCTTCTGAGTGATGAGCAGAGGTTTAACCCCGTGACTCATATCAAGTTTAAAGCAGACTGTGTCCCCAGATCCCCACCTCTCACATTCCCACTCCCACTTGTTAAGAATAGCATGTGTAAATAGCAAGAAAACAAATGAGCAAATGACTTGGTTTGTTTATGATCCCATTAATGTATGAAAGGAGTTATGGTTTGTCTTTATAAGTGTATTAACCAAGGAAATCCCATGGAGTGGGATTTTCTCCCAAGTGGAGAAAAGTGTTATTTGGGTTAAAGAACTCAGATAACCTGGCTGTAAAGGAGCTTATAGTGATAATTAGAAGACTTCTAGACATCATTACAGTGAAGATTCATAATAACTTTCTACTTGGAGGCATTAAGGCAAAAAAAAATCTAATTAGCTGAAAAATAGAGCTTGATCAATTATAAACCTATGGGTTACATGATGTGACTGCCAGCAATGACAGGGGACTGAACTCATGGGAGTGTCTCTGCTGCTTTGATTCTTACTGGAATATTTCAACCCTTCTCAGTTGTTTTCCTACCTGTGAGAGAGGAGATACCTTGTATATTCATGGTATTGGAAGAAAACAAGACTTTCCATTTCACAAGAGATTTCAGTTCATTGCATCATGTTCCTCTCTGATTCAAGACCCCAAAGGAGTAACTCCATCATTCTTTTTTCACAGCAAAGTGTGCATTTCCCCAACAGTGGTGTGAGTCTCTAGAACTGTGTTCAATTGGTTGGTGTAAATCTGTAGGTATATTTCTACTCTACCTCACCTCTTCCACTGTTACAATGATCGTCTTGGATCCCTTCCAATTCAGAATATTCTGTGATTCTATAATTCTGTAATAATGACATTGCTCAAGACTTGCATAGATTTCTTTCAGTGATGATTTCCCCCACATTTTCCTGAGCAAAAGAGAAGTTCCCTTTCCTATATTCCACTGCTATGGGTACACACACTCCATTTTGGCACACTCAGAGTATGACATCCCATCACCTGCACCTCTTACCTGAGACAATATGGCCAGCTGCCCATCTTCACCTTTACTGGCTCAGGTGTCCTCTTGCAACAGAGCTCCTCTGAACCTCAAGGATCCCAAACAAACCTGTGACCACTTGCTCTCATTATATTGTCCTCCACAGGGCGTATCAAACATGTTAAAGGTGACACCAAAGACAGCTCCCCAGCTGAGTCTGTGCTTGCAGAGGCAGACACAGCAGGCGTGGCATTGACATTTTGTAGGTACTTTGGGACACCTCAGAGAAGGTAAGGCTTTCCAACCTGACAAAACATTTGGCAGAGGACAGAAACACAAAATATCCCGTGCCTCTTTTAAGTTCATACGTGTGAAAATGATAACCTGTGGCATATTTAATAGTTTATATTTACTCTCTCTCTTCTACCTTATTATATGGAGTCATACCCATTAACCTTCATGAAAATAAGCCCATGCTGTAAAGGAGTGGCTGAAAAGAAATTTTGTCCTTCATACTGTCCTTAACTTGAAGACACTTTGCGACTCAGGAATTTTGAAATAGGACAGAATAGGAATTTTGTCTTATTATATCTTAATGTATTTCTGATTGGGATGGATACAATTACCCTGGAAAATGCTTTTGGCCTGGTATCATTCAAATCTGCTTTAAACAGGATCAGATAACTAGGTAGGAAAAAATTACCTGCATTCTGTAAAGCCTTGTCTGTAATCACTTATCATATTTTACCCCATGAAATAATGAGGTAGATCACCACAATGATAGACCAGATGCACAAAATAAAGCAGTAATTTCTCTTTAGATGTTTGTACCTTATTTTACTGTAAACTGCTTGGGTTTTTTCTGTTAGCCAACTCTAATTTCCTTCTCCAAACTTGTAGAATCCATTCGTTTTAAGGGGACATAATCTACCCTAGAGTCATGAAGAGGTTGCAGAATTTAGTCAGCTTGTTTACATTATTAATCCTTTTAATTTTTAACAGCCTACATTTTCTCCGTCATTCTCCCAGGTCATTATGGCAGCAGTAAAGCTTTTCCAGGTGGAGCTGCCAAGCCTGAGTTTTCAAAAGGTCTCCCTTCACAGCTCAGGATGAATTCTACTATGGTCTTACTGAGGAGACTCCAGATTAAAAGGGAAACCATTTCTAGCTGTAAAATCTGCAATGGAAAAAGGGCTGAACTTGATGTGGAATTAGGATATGTCCTTGGTTTTTTTGCTTAGTCTGCACGGGACATATCCCAGGCACTTTCCTCCTGGTGCTTAGAGCTCCACTTTTGTGGAGGCCCCTGCCTCCCAAGAAGGCTCTCCACAGAGTCCACATGCCTTCTTATCTCTGCAGCCACAGCTCTCCTGGACAAGCAGTGACCGGGGCTGCCATGCAAGATTTACCCTGGAGTCAAGGGGCCCAGGAGATGTTATTTTTTCCCTCCATACGTAACATAACCAACTGCCACAGCAGAGAAGTTTTTGGGAGGACAGGCACAGGAGAGAACACACAAATGTGACATGGAGGGAGCTCATGGGAAAGGATAAAGAGCCCCTTTTTGGCTCCTAAAAATATAACAAGAAACTAAGCAAAATAAAACAAGAAAGTGTTAGAGGAAGTCAGAAGAATTATACTCCAAAAGTAGAATTCCAGCCTCTGATGCAGAGATTTGGGACTTCGCAGTGTGTAGCCCATGACTGGGCTCACGTCAAAACCACGACTGTTTGTGGAGTAACGACCATCTGAGGAGCAGCCTTCTAGTGCTTCAAGCTATAAAAGCTGCAGATGTCAGGAGTATCTTAAAGGGAAATAGCCTTAAGAATGAAGTGTTTGGAGAAATCTTGTTGAGACATACCATGCTGAAGATAAATCAATGCAATCATTCCTGGAAAGCCTGGCTGACAAATTTCCCTATCGCATAGTTTGTGGGGATAGCATAAAATGTTTCCTGCCTTACTGATGCAAACATTCTGGGTAGTTTCAGTAAGACCCAGACTAAATCTTGGAATAGAGAAAATAGGATTGAGCCAAGAGTTTCCTGGTGCTTATGAAAATTCCCCAGGAGTCAGAAGGAAAATTATAGCTGTATTAAGGTAGCCTAGAATGTGAGAGATAATGCTTGATACGGACTTTTCAGGGGAATTTCAAAATTGATAGAAGAGGTTTCTGATTAGATTCACTAGCTGCAGAGTGTGATTGCTACAATACTGTAGTGATTTTTGTTGGATAGGTTTTCCTCCATATTATGAAAACAGCTTTCTAGAAGACAAAAATGACACACAAATGAATATGGCATACAGTAACTGAAAAATGATGTGTCTGAGCCTCCCGTACATGAATCTGATATGGCTACACTCTTATTTAAAAACTGTTTTAGGTCTTCAGCAGAGGTGATACAGTTGCTTATCACAGACAATAAATACATATACTGAGAAGAACTTTAGGTTCAGATGCAAAACTACTGAAATTCTCATGACAGCATGGCTCTCCTGCAAAGTTTCTGTCTCCTCCAACCAGTGGTGAGCCAAAGCAGTGCTTAAGCAAAGGGGCCAGCTGCCATTTATCCCATTTAGGGAATATGACTATCCATGCATATTGGAAGTATGTTTTTAATGCTGAAAGCGCAATTCTTTCAGGACAAAACCAGTTCTGTTTACAAAAATTTACCTGTTTTGTAGCAACCTGGTGCCTCTAAAACGCAGGTTGCCAGAAGTTCCTGGCAGTGAGCTGGATGTGGATGAGAGCTGAGGGGAATTCCAGGAGCTGGGCTCTGAAGAGGCAGCATGGAAAGAGAGCATCTGGTGGTGAGGAGCCGTGACCCCAGTCACAGGAAGCCACACATAGGGAGACACTCCCCAGCAATTGCAGCCACATCCTTTCCAAGGAGATCAGCAATTCTTGTTAGGAACTTCCTTTAGGGCTTCAGTAAACACTGAGACTTTTCTTCTCATCCACTGTTGAATAAACTGCAGAAAATGTCTCAGGACCCCTTCGGAACTCTTGTTGGCTGTCTAAGCACAGACACAGGATTATACAGCTGTGGGTATGGAGTCCTTGCTTGGGCCAGTTTTATTTTATTCATTACATGTGAAGTTGTGTCATGCTGGTGGGTCACCCAAAGCAGCACAGTAAGAATTAAAATAGAAAAGATGTAGCATTCAGGACACAATTTCCAGAAGTAATTATTTTGGTCCAGTGAAAACATTACTTTTTTCCTAAGAAATGAGGAGGAAAAAAGACAGCAGTTCTCCCCATGGTAACTTTCTGGGCTTCTGCTGCAACAATTAAGTTCATATATCACATCTGCTGTACATCCTAATGAGGGAAGGTAGTCAGGGTCCTTACCCAGCTCATCCAAGAGCAAGAGACCTGAGATGTTTCTTTCTATAACCCTGCAAGCAAAGTATTTATTATGGCTGAGGAATGTGACTGGTACTTATATCCTGGACCTTTTCTTTATATCTACAATCAGTTAACATAGATTAATTTTCTAGTTTTCCCATTCCAATGTCTATAATAGTCTTTGATTTTTTTCATTGAATTCCTAACCTGGTGACCAGTGATTAGTGTGTACCCCACTGGCGTGTGTCTATACAGCTAAGGCACCATCAGACAAGGAAATAAGAGTGGAAACCAAAATTAATCAATGAAATGGAAAAGAGTCTGAAGTTACCATAATTATTTTTAATAAGTGATAAGGTTTTGAATTTTTAGGCTTTCAAATTACTAACTTTGATTTTGGAAAAAAAAAAAAAAAGAACCTAACCCTCCAAATAGTTTCAACCCAAGTAGAAAAAGAAATTTTTGGCTCACAGCTTCAAAAAGGATCATTCAGCCTAATCCAATCTTTAGGAGTAACTAAAATTCTGATGCCAAATTTCTGTTTCTACCCCAAATTGTTTTGTTATGCCAAAAATGTGTCTGGAAGAATTAAACTGCCTGAGGTTAAAATGTTTTCCCTGATTTACAATGTTTGGTTAAAAATGTATTTAGGCCAATGACAAGCAAAGCAGGGTGTAATTTAACTTGAAAAAGAAGTTACTATAATGCTGAAAACCTCACTGAGAAATTTCAGATTTATAAAAGATAAAGGGAAATGCTGACAACCCAGAACTATCACAATGCCAGAGAGTAAAATGGTCTTAGATAATGTGCATATTTTATGAGGTATTCTTTTTATAATTGACAGTGGATATGTGTATACTTTGCAAATTCTAATCATGGCAATTGCTGCAAGATCAGCAAAGGTTTATATATAACTTCATCTGCATAAAGCAACTGCAGTGAGCTACATCCCATCTAAAATTAATGAATTTACAGATGAAGCCCAGTATTCCAACACCTGTATTTAAGTGCCTACCCTAACCCTCGTATCTGAGTAAGGTGTTACAGTGTGT
Organism: Struthidea cinerea; assembly: GCA_013397865.1. NCBI lineage: Eukaryota > Metazoa > Chordata > Aves > Passeriformes > Corcoracidae > Struthidea > Struthidea cinerea. The sequence continues at coordinate 124,494 of VZTI01002387.1, read as the reverse complement.
TAAACCCAGTATGTGGAATTACTTTTCATCAGCTGAATAGCTCTTGAGATCCAGGGAAGGGGAAAGTTCGGCTGCCTGAACAGACCTTTTCAGATGGTAAATATTTCCTCTGCTTAGACATTTTTAATTATTCCACACGGCTTCAGCTGCTTCTGCAGAAGATCATGGACTCAATGTGCCAGTCCCCAGTGGTGACAGCCTTGGGTGCCATGGGCCATCTCATTTGGCACTGACAGCCTGAGTCTGGGTAACCGAGTCTTACCTTTTGTTTACTGTGGTTAGTAGAGGCTCGATTCAGTTACCTGAACAAAGGTGGGCTTAAAATAGGCTATTTCAGAGGACATCAGGATGTCGGGAGAATCTACTCAGGTACTGCAAATGTGGGTCAGGCCTTAGGGGATGGCCCTGCTGTGCAGGCCAGGCAGCCAGCAGACAGGCAAAACGTCTTACCTAGGTCATTTTAAAAGGCACTGGGTGCTAAGCTGGGGCAACTGAATGGAGCAGTCAATTTTCATTAACTCTAATAGAAGCACAAGAATCTGGAACTGAATTTCTGTCTGTGTCTTGTGTTTAAGCTGATTATCTCAACTCCCTCCATGGTCAGCAAAGAGAGATGCTTCCAGGGTCACTTGCCTTAGATGTTTATTTCAATGCGGAACAAATCTTTCTGCAGAAAATCCTCACCGACTCTGTGTTGCTTAGAGGGGGAACCTGTATGAAAGGCAGCAGGAAAACAGCAAAGAAGAGATGAGAAAAAATGCCAACTGCATTGTATATTATTTTTTCAGAACATCTTTTTATTAGTTCAGATAAGGTCTATTGAGTTCACTGGAAAATCTTTAAGTTTTAATTAGAAAAATTGTAGGTCCAAAGATACTTCAACTCAATGAATTCGAAAGAGGTTTTATGCAATAATACACCAGGCTGTTCTGGTTTTATAGCCCACCTGTTTTAAGTGAATACTTGGTGGGCTGGTATTTGCAATACAGTGAATTTCTGGGCAATTGCTACAGGACCGCATTTTGGTACCTGAATAATTTTGGCCTTTATAATCTTATAAGGCTACCTAGAGATTAAATTGGCCAGTTCTGTTCCTCTACAGTCATTCACTGTCATTTTCAGAAAATGCAGGTACATGTGAACTCTCCTGCATGAGCAGGTCAGTTCAGAATTGAACCTCTGGTTATTTCTGCTGCCAAGCTATAGTAACCCATTTTAAAGTAAGAATGGTTCTTCCCTTAAAAGAATTTTCAGGACAGAATCTGTGTTTCCACCTTCTGAAAACTGGAGGTGTGTGTGGGGGGTAGTGTTGCTATCTGTTTTTTGGCTTTTTTAAACAGGGGAAACCAGATAATTTTGTGACTGCTTCTGAACCGTACTCTGATTACAAGTCTTCATAAGAGGTAAGAACCATAGCAGAAAATTGCAGGGGTTGTCTTTGTTTCATGTATTTTTTTACAAGAAAAAGAAAATCCGTAAGTAAAAGCTGCTTGCTGCAGAAAATACTGTATCTGCCTCTCTCTCTAAGACATAGATCTAAAAAAAAAGCTATTCCAGCTCTCTGGTATTTGAGTAGCTGAACAGTTTAGGCTGAGTATTGTCTTTTAGCTAAAACATACAGTTTCTGGGTGCCAAAAAGCTAATTAAAGAAATCAACGTATAGTGCTGTACTAAATTAAATTAACTTGCTGTGCTAACTAATTTTCCTCTGTACTCCAGATTAGATTGCTATGGATCTTCCCATAAAAATACTGAATGTCATCTGTATTTTAGTACTAGTCCAGACTCATCCTGACTCAGCTGTGAAGTACTTTGCTGTCAGGAAGACCTCACACTATTTGATGAACTGTGTTCACATAACACAGTATTTCAAGTGATTTCTAATCTGCTATGGTCACACTAGGGAAGAAGCACACATGATTTAGGATTACATACATTTTTAATGCTGTTTATCAGAAAGGGGTATGATATTAGTTCACTGGGTAAGGGCTTTCAGTGGGTTTTAATAAGTTCAGTGCTACGATTTACTGTGAAATTGAAATAGTTTCATGCCACTTGCATAATCAGTATGAGAACAAGATTGGGATTTGATAAAATATGAGATTGAGGGAATAAATTGTACAGGGATTTAGCAGTAGGGTCTGGATAAAAATGGGCCTCTTAGCTTTACCTTTTAGGAAAAAGAGAATACTTAATTTTTATTCAGAGCAGATTCATGTTTCAGCTAAAACTTCAGGCTGTAACTCTCTTTTTGATTCATTTGAATATGACAAAGGACTTCACTGAGGTAAGACAGCAGCTGAAAAGAAAACCTTCTTTATTATTTGCTTTCCCACAGTGATCACCCAGTAACCAGAGAAAGTGCCTTTGCAGGCTGCAGCACATGCCAGGAGGACAGGGCAAGCCCTGTCCCTGACCGTGACCGTCCTCGGGGAAGGATTCATGGCAGCGGAACATCGCGCTGTGAGGAGAAGCTGCTGAGGTCCTTCAAGTGCAGTTACAGCATTTCTCTTGGCAGCACATTTCACAGCTGAGCAGGGACCCAATAATATTTAAGGGGCATCTAATGCCCAGTGTGGACAAAACCAGCAGCTGTGCAGTTGTACCCAGTCTTATCCCTTCCCCTCTATGAGTTGTTCCTGTGTTGGCTCAGTTCTGAAATCTCACAGTTTGATGTGCTCGTGTGAAAACAGAAACTGAACTAAATTGTGCAGTGCTGAGAGGAATAGCCACAGTGTGCCAGTTTGCCAGACTTCTGTGTCCTACCTCAGCTTTTCCCCCAGACAGGGTGATTTCATTCCACTTATAAAAATAGCCCCGAAATATTTTTAAACTCATACTTTTGAAAACATTGCCCTTGTGTAATTATTTGCATTTTTCAGAACACGGGTAACTGTGTTAGACCACCAAGCGCTATATTTTTGTCCCTGAAGATTGGATTTCCAGTACTCGAAAGACTAAAGTCCCACCTCCATACCTGTTACCAGTTTATTGCTTCGTTTTTTACTTGCCAATGCATACAAACGAAGACATAGGGAAACCTTTTCAGGATGCTAATGGGGAACTCTCTGGTTTGACAGTGCGAGCAGGCTGCAAGGCTAGAGCAGAAAAGGAGGAAATTAGTCTTTCATGCTGGGAAAGCATTGCCTACTGATATAAGGAGCCAACTAATTTCAGTAGCCTTTTTAAACAGTTTACATGAAAAGAAAAGCAACCCCAAAACCCAACAAACAGAGGCAAGAAAGAAAGAAAGGGATTTCTGTTGCAAAATGACAGGAATGGTTGTATTGAGTTTCTGCTGATAAAATCTCTCTGCAGCAAAGAGTTACAAGGAACAAAAGAGGCTTTATAACTTTTTAGAGGGAGAGAAATGAGGACGTAATGATGAGGCTGAATATACAAGCAAACTTCTCCAAATTTACCTGAGTATTTGGGGATTTATAATTTATGTTTCTGCATAAGCAATACAGCTACCCTTTTCTTTTTTTTATTCCAGTTATTTTGGTGGGGTTTTTCTCGACATGACTCAGCTATTTATGAGGGTCCAAAGGAGAGATCATACTCTACAGTCAGAGATGACAGCAACTCACTACTCTGTTTCAAATGTGAACTAAAATTTCTGGTTAACTGTACCAGCAGTATGTTAACAAGTGCAAGTTAGTTTAACATAGGCCATACAAAAAACATTTGCATATAATAATTCAAATGTTTGTCTTTACTGCAATAGCAGTATGCAAAATGGAAAACATTTGAGAGATCCCTGAAATAAAGAATAATTTATTTAGTACCCATAGACTGCAGAGAAGAGAGAGAAACTTCTAGATGATCTTTTGGACATGAGATTAATATTCAATGGGAGATGAAGTTTAAAAAAATAGAAATCTAAAATTCCTTCCGTCATTCTGGAACAATTAAGGTCGGAGGTACCTTAAAATTATTGATATTGGTCCACTGACACTTATACTAGGTCAATAAAGTAGTGAATATGATTTGATAAACTGCATAAAGGATAACAAACAAAAGATGAGAACTTAATTCTTGAGTATTATTTCATAAAGCAGCAAAAATGCCAAAGAAAATATGAGGAGAAGACTTAAAGCATTCAAAAAGGGATATAATGACCCTGGATATGTAACAAATTAGATGGTCTGCCTTCAAGAACATACAGGACCCATGAGTGCACAACATGAAGTCTCTGGCAGCAATATTGGCTGCAGGTATTCCCATTAGTATCTTTTTCTGATTTCACCTGCACAGTTTCTTGAGTGGATAGATTGAAATCCACTGGGAAGCCAATCATTTTAATATAGTTTATGGAAAGCTTTTAGCGTTCAGTTGTTTTTTATGGGTTTTTTTTGGTTTGTTTGGTTGGTTGGTTTTTTAATTTCAGAACAGCTGAACAAAGACTGGAGCGTGAGCTGCTACTACCAATTCACACTGTGTATTATGAAATCTATTAGCCTGTATCTAAAAGCTTGATATAGCAAAGTTGGTGTCTTGCTGATGAGAGCAAAGACATTGAATGAAATAAATGCATTAAAAATGGTAAAACTGGTAAAAGATAACTATCCAGAATCATTCTCAAGGTTTGAATCCCATCTTGGTCTCTTACCTTCAGTCAACCGCTTTACATCCTTAAATATGCAATTCTAGTGAGTGCTTGTTCATCCTTTACTGATAATAGTTTGAGTTTAATGAGCCAAATTACTTTTAAAAGGGAAGTTTTACATTCTTTATAGCTCTTAGGATTGGTGAGAGAACTTCAAAAGCTAATTTTACACTTTCAAGAAAATTCCCAGCATACAAGAGTCTTCCTTGCATACCAGATGTATTTCACTCCCCAGAAAAGTTTCTCCAGGCTGCTACCCTGCGAAACCAAAGTGACCAATTGCATCTCAGAGTTTGTTGCTACCCAGTTGTTTTTGGGGTTCTGGGCATGACAAAACTGGGCCAATAACCTGTTTAGAAATGCTCCTTTGGAGAACAAATTTCCTCAGGTTTAGCCAGCCATCTCAAAGCCTTATCTAACATGAAAATTTGAAACAAATAATTTTCATAATAATTGCAGGGATTAGAAAGTAATTATTGAGTTTAAAGAGAAGTGCCTGGAGATAGATAAAATCCATGCCTGTTGACTCTGGATTTTGGTATGTTCTGTAAGGGTTTCCTACTGCTGTTTCAACAAAAAAGCTGTTGGCTGTCAGTGGGGATGCTTTTCTTCTAAATAGGATAATGCACATATGCAAATTCCTTCTCATATATTTTGTTCCAAACTGAATTATCCATTGCTAAGGAACTCTTCCCATCTGGTGCTTCTTATGATTAACAAAATTTATCCAGGTGTCAGTCTTACAACATCTTGCAACTGCTGACTGCCCATCAGAGTCTAACTTCTCTTCTGCATGGAGATACTTTTAATTATTTCTGGGTCAAGGTCAAGCAGAAGTCATGCCTGTAAACATACCTGTTACCTGAAGATAAATAAAGTATCCTCCTAATAACATAGCTGCTCATGATTTTCAGAGAACTAGTGGCTTTCTAGCCATAAATTGAGTAACAACTAGTCTGTATTATTTTGCAATAAACAAATGGGATTTTATATTCTTTCCAAGGCTCTGTATGTTTTTCATACCTATGCATTAATGTTACCCTCAGTGTCTTTATTAATTTTCATCTTTCTATCTTTATTAATTTTTCATCTTTTCAATTCTGTACATGTCACAAAACTCCTTTTTACAAGGAGTTTCAAATAGAGTTTAGAGGTATGCTTTAATGTATAGAAACGTGCCTAATTTTGATGAATTAATCATTATTTATTGTGATTAACTCAGACAAGTGGAAGAGAGAACCTGCAAATGCAGAAATCATGATACATAGGTGGTTGAGCATACAAGAGGTACTAATTCACACCCTCTGAAACAATGTAATGCAGATGTGAAATGAAGCAGAGACAATGTATAATAAGGAAAGACTGAATTGATGTATCTCAGAACAAATCATTATAGGAAACATTTGGAAATTATCAGGAAAAACAAACAAACAAAGTGGTTGCCTTAAATCCTAGATCTTGCTAAACACAAGCTATTGCTTAAAAGAAACTGGAAAACAGAAGTATTGTGAACAAAAAATGGTAGACTCAGTCCAGATCATCAATAAAGATAAGAAAACAGAAAAAAAGCTGTAGTACCTTTTCACTCTGTACATGGGTTTCTCTGAATAGCTCCTCTGGAGTATCTTGCTTGACCCATTCACTGAGAAGATATTCCAGGTTTTCACTGTACATTTCAGATTATGTCCTGAAAACCAAGCATCTCACATATATGCAACACCTTACATAACTTCCTGCTTTAGATCTTCACTGATACTGGCCCTACCTCATCTGTGGTTCTCATACAAGGATTTTCTGAATGATCTTGGAATGTACACAAAACTTGCCTTTTTTTTTTTTTCAGTTGCATTTCATATTATTTTGGAATTCTGTGTGTTTTTAGGATGCCTAGATGAAACATACTAATGGAATATATCCAATAGAAGAAGACATTTTAAATGAGCAAAGAAAAGTAGCTTTGAGTAACAACAATTTAAAATAAATGGGGAAAAGGTAGTTCTCATTTATAAAGTCAAGTCATATAAAACAAATTAGGTCTCAGTTATTCCTTCATTTCTTTACCAAATTTATAGTTCCCATATGTGAGATTTGTCAGTCTTTTGAGAGTAGCCAAAATAGCCCTAACTACCTCAGGTTTAACTTGAGTTTAAATGCTCTAATGTGCCTACTTTTATAGAAATAACATCTCTTCAGGGTTAGCTTATTATTTTTCTAATTTGACATCTTTTTGTACATGTAGTATTTTAGACCATGTAATTCAGATTTCTTTTTCTAATTTAGCTTTAGTAAGGTGTAATTTAGCTTTAAATTACAAGTAAATAAAATAAAAGTGGCAAGCATTACTCTATAAAACTTTACTGGACCAAAAAAATTCTAAGGAAAATATTTTCAGCAGCAAAGAAATATGAAAAGTTTGAGATAGGTACCACAGTCTGGGCCAGACATTGTTCTCCTTATCAAAGTTTTGTTGTAATGGGAATGGTGACAATGACTTTTCAGATCACATCGATATTCACGTGACCAGAATTCATTTCAGGTTGCTTTCTAAGTTTACTGTGATGCTCAAGGTTACACATCTGCCAGTGATGCATTGCCATAGAATGGAGGTAGTAAAAATGCAGTGAAGAAAGCTACCCTGTGTTCAGCAGTTTGTTACCAGGCTCCTGCGCTGGTGTAGCCTTTACAGCCTTGTAAGAACCGTGTTTATTAGCACTTCTTCAAGAAGCTGTTCCAGGGGGACTTTGGAGATACATTTATTTCCAGATAGTTCCTGTTTGCTCCTGCTCTTATTGGGCATTCCCAACAAGGGATGAGCTTGGACAGGAAGAAATACAAAACTAATTTATAGAAGTTCAGCAAAATAGACTTGAATATTCTGACAAAGGAAACTGTTGTAGGAATTATTTGTAAGCATGGTCTAAGCAGGGGAAGTCCTCCTAGCATTCACTATAATGGATGTGTCCAACACTGAGGTGCTAGTTATACCTTCATCAATGAAACATGCAGAAGATAAGGAAACAAATGGGAAGAGTTTTTCTATTCTTTTGCTTCAAAATCTGTATTCATCAATTTATTCACGGTAACTGTTTCTATTATGTCTTGATATGACATACATGAATAACATATATTTTTTCTTTTAAGATTTCTGGGAGGGAAGGGAAATGTTGTCTAAAATATAGGGAAGAAAATGCAGCTCTTCTGGCCATACTGGTCTGCAAATTATTTAACTGCGTGTGGTACAGACATTTAAATTCAGAGAATTTTTTTCTGTGGTTACTACCTTCGCAGCCAGTGTTGGAAGTTTTTCTCTGTTCTTTTATTTTTCTCCAGATTGCAGCTAGTAATGCTTTAAGAAATGCTAGAAAATTAGGGAACAAACCCATTATAATTCCCTCTACTTTCAACTGTCAATCAAACTTCCCACGTAGTTCTCCCTAATCTTCCTCCTGCTCTCATAGAAAGTATTTGGCTTGTTAAAATGTACTTTTTTCCCTGCAACATTGTTAAAAATATGTCTGATTCCGTTCCTTCAGCTTGTAATTACCACGACTTCAATTGCAGGGCATGCGGAAGCATTTTTTCCCAAATGAAGATTCATGGTGCTCATTCCCAGCTTTGCATTGGAAAAAACAAACTTATTCCAAACTAAATTAGACCATACTACAATAGAATGCTTTCCACCCCCAGATTTTCTCCTCCATCCTTGTCCATAAAGTAATTTTTTCAAATAGGGAATCCTACCTTCACTTCTTTTGATTCTCAGTTGTATAAGTATAAATATATAAAAGCAAAACATTTCTTAATGCAGTAAAGTAGAATACTTATTTTTAATGCTTTTTTCCTTGATTCTGAATGCCAGAATTATTGCCTGTTCATTGAGCAGTGAAATGCATAAAAAGGAAGACTTATCACTGCCTGGTAGAAAGACACTTTTCTCGTACTGCTTCACGAGATAATGACTGCTTATTACAAATACCTGGAATGGGAAATGTCTGCCTCTGAGTAACAGAGGAGTAGGGGAGCTGGGGCACGCTGGTGGCTCACCAAGGTTCAAATCAAATCTTGTTCCCAGATTGTTAGGAAACTAGAAGTATGTGAAGTGGAAAATCCCCAGCTCTGCAATTACCCCTGAGTTTATCTGAGAAAGCAAAGGCCTGCCATAAGCTTCAGGTGAGGCTGTGTGGCAGCAACCCTGAGCGCACAGTGGTGTCCATTCCCTCAGCAAGGAGGAGCTGATCTGCACAACCAAAGCTTCCCGGGGGTATTTCTCACTACCAGCCCACCTTCTGTGGGTAGCACTGCTGGGTTATCACCCTCTGTCCATGGACTAAAGCAGAAGAGGGTCACTTCTACAGAAGATACTGATGCCAATGGACAGCAGGGAGCCCAGCAGTTCAGTGTGGCAGCCTTGAGGCACTCAAAGCTGGCACAAACTAAACTTTTGGAGAATAGTTCAAGTGCTGATTTTTGTTGTGCATTTCTGACATAATTCCTCAGATACTATTCTGTAGCTTGCCCAGTTCAAGGTTAGAATCTGTGCCTGTGTAAGAATGATGCTCTTGGAACATATCCAGACTTTATGTTTTCCCTTATTCTTTGCTGGGAAGCTGCTTGGGGGGGAACAACACTGAATTGAAAGCTGAGCTCTTTTCTTAGAGAGCTGAGCATGTGCAGACCAGCACAATATTGACTGTAAAGAACTCACCATGTCCATTATCACGACAAAAATTTCCTTCCTATGTCTCTTTCAGGTCTCACCATTGCAAAGAAACACAAGTCATGCAGTACTAAAAAAGTTAACATACTGTTTACCTGAAATTCACCATTATACCTCATCATGTACAGCATTACACTCCATCTCCAGACCTTAAAATCTTCAATGACTTTGTAATTTGTTCTTTTTATTTCTCATTACAGACAGAAGTTTATATTTGTTACTCTTTGTTTTAAAATTAAAAAAGCACAAGTTTGTCTTTACCCAGATTAGGGACCACATTTTAACTCTGTCAGACCACCAGCCACCTATTTAAACGTCAGCACTAGCAGAAAATGAAACATCTCTGTCACTCAATAACCACCAAATAAAAACCTTAATACAATAAAATATTAACGTTTGCTGCAGCTTGATACATGCTGATACTATCTCCTAATCTGAAGAGAAACTTCTTACTTGCCCCGTCGCTGTCATTCAGGGGAGGAGCTGCCACTGGGACACAACAGCATTTCTCTAGTCTCTTCAAGGACCGTTGCAGAGTGACTGCATTGTTTTATTCAATAGCCACCTCAAGAGCAGAAGCCCGTACTGAGAAGGAGGGAGCAGACCATATGCTCTTTTTTCAGGCCCACAGAGACAATTTAGTTCAATTATAAAAAGGTTTGTCTCTGGCTCCTTTGCCCACATCCAAGCTGGCCTACCGTGCTCCAGCCCAGAAGACAAGTGTCCTGTGCACTAGGGGAGCAATGTGTCCGATCTCTTACACATTGCCACTAGGCACGTGCTGCCCACTGCTCTTGACAGATTCTGCATAAGGAGGTGCCACCAGTGTGAGGAGAGATGCGACAAGCAGAAGAGTATACGTATGTTGACATGACAAGTATGACTTTGCATAAAGGCAGACTCTCAACAAAAAAACACAAGCCTACAGACGGATGTTTTTATTGATGCAATGATTAAGTACAGGCAAAATGATGAGGCATTATGTAATGACAAGTTTTTTGTTGAATTAAAAAATGTGACTGGTAAATGACAAATTATTATCAGGAATAAGATCCAAGTTCCCAGCTAAAGGTACTGAGCAGATTCCATGGAACCAAAAGAAGGACAGAAAATGTCATACCCAATTAAAAGAGCCTCCTACTGCTTGTGTTTAATGTTAAAAAATTATGATACATCCGTGGGGAGACAGCTGTTAGATGCTCAGAGATACTGTTACTGACCTCAGTAGGAAAGGTTAACATGTACCATGAACCTGAATATCATCAGTGTGCTTGTGATAATGAAAGCCATATGACACAATCAATGCTTCAAGGAGCTTTAATTTTAATGAAAGATCTGAAGGGCTCAGGACAGAGCCCCGAGGCTCACTGACACTCAGAGAACTTACAGCTGAAAAAAGCTCGATCAGCACATGGAACCAAAAGGGTGGTTATAGAGGAACCAAATGTCATCCCGGTCCACAGAGCTTCTCAGAAAACAACTGTTGAAGTGATGCCAGAGGCAGCTGTTCAGCTGAACAAACCTGAAGAAAATCTGAGGAATGTCACTCAAGGTCCTTGTTCCTTACAACAACTGTCCTAAAAATACAACTGCACCTCGTTATACACTAAACAAATGGCCAGTTTGAGACAGCATATGCTACAGGATGTGTAGAAGGAAAGACCATAAAAAAAAGTGTAAATCTTAATGGACTATAGGACATACTAAAGGTTTGGTTCCAGTCATAATGGAAGCTTCATATCAGGCTTGGAATTCTGGTGTGAATCCAGAATGACTCACTGAACTAATAAAGTTCAACATGGTTTGCTTCTCTAACAGTTGAAACTCTTAAATTAGGCCCATTGAACATGAATAAACAATCTTTTCCCGCCCTAAAAATTAATTGCCTAGCTCCTGCTCCCTTACCTGACCAAAGCACACGTTACTGACAGACAATAAATGTATGGACATACTAGTTCTGGTTTGAACTCTGATGCAGGCTCCCAATAGGGACACGTAGGGTGTGTTTAGTTCTATGTAAAGAGCTGCGTAATTTAAGTCATACATTGTTGCATTGCATTCCTGAATATGCAAAAGGTCAATAAACTTTTTCTTCTGCTGAGGCCTATTTTTACAACTGTGCTGTTCAACTCTGTCCCTAAGATTTTTAAAGGTTTTGAGGTCATTAGAAAGCAAGGCTGAGCTACACAATTTAAAAAGCAGTGTACAGGGTACAGTCATTTACAGATAAGGAAATGACTAATTGGACTGGACTTTAATTTCAGTTCAGAGGAATCTCTCAGAGATAATATTTCCTGTCAATGACTTTCAAAGATGCAGACATCCTGTAAGAAATTTGCTTCAGAAATACAATTTCAGTATTTCTGATAGGATACAAGCATCTCTGGAAATCTCAGAATCCCAAAGTAGAAAAAAAATTAGCACAATGAGTCCTGGATATACTGTTCATTAATTAACACCCATTCTGGTTTGGAGAACATAACAGACAATTACAAATTCTGCGTTAGACTTGCAGTACATATTTTCCATGGATAAATTTCATAGATAAGATATTTTTAAAATATTGGTGCTGTGCATCTGTTGTCTTTGTTCTCTTGCTAATTAAGATTTTGGGGCTTTTTCCCCCTGAACAACTCAGAAAACACAGTTGAGATATTTTTCTTACATTCAATAAAAAGTTCACAATTTTTAATGTAACCTAAAATTCCTACAACGTTTTCAGGAATATTTCCGTGGTGACTGGACTGGTAACACCTTGTGTCTCATCATTATACCATTTGTACACCATTATAGTACATAATAAGAAAAAAGCTACAAGCAAGCCCCACAGTTTGGCTCTCCTGACTGCATGCCGATTCAGTTTCTACAGAAAAGGTGATGAGGGGTCCCCTTCTCTCCAGGATCCAGTGGACAGGAGGGTGCTCTCATTAGATGTGCCAAGCTGGACAGCTGCTCAAATAGGGAACACCTGTAATTCCGGAGCCTTCAGCTTGCTGTAGAAGCCACAGAACCACTGCTCTTGTTGTTCAAAGGAAGGAAATTATTTCAGGCACTAAATGCCATTTTCCCAGGACACCTGCTACAGAAGTAGCTCCTTAAGCAAATATAGACACTGATGCTCTGCCAGACAGGTCGGTCTTTGGCACCACAGTGCTGGCAGTGGCAAGCTGAAAGCCTAAAGTGTCCCCATAGAGGGTCTAGGTCCCGTCAGGCCTCTAAATGAGCACTGCAAATTTGACTCTCGGCTTTTGGGCACTGTGGCAGCACCTGCCACATCACCACAGGTCCCAAGCTGAATGCCTTATCGGATGTTTCCTCATGTGCACGTCACACATGTGTGCATGTGCATGCATGTTCATTTATTTGATCACTTATTTGTATGCAAAAGTATCTTCATCATAACTACATTATTAACCTGCCCTTCATGCATTATGTATAGGCAAAAGAGCAAGGACAAGACTTTGAGCAGTGTTTCAACAGGTTAGCTTGAGTCCATTTCTCTGTAAGCATACATAACGTATGTGATGGCATGCCATAAAAATGTCAACATTATTAGAGAGAGGGGTTTGTCAGATGACCAGAATGAAGACTGAACTAGCTATGAAGGACACGTGCAGCTGGAAAAGGCAGCCAAAAGGCACAGCACTTGGTGCAGCAGATAGTGCCAGAGAGGAGCACAGAAGCCCTGTACACCATGCTTAGTGGTGCCATGCCACAAGACATGGTTCCAGCACACACAGGATCAACTCCCCTGGCACAGCAGAGACCTTGACCCAGAACGAGCTTCCCCAGGAGGATGCAGCTCCAGAGCACTAAAGGGCGCCACATGCCTCCCTCTACGACCAGGACAGAGGACATTCTTACATGGAGCCCATGTGCATGGGGGAAGGCTCTAAGTCAACAGGGAAAGGAGCTGGGAGAAGATGTCAGCAGGCTGTGTGGCCTCAGGGATGATGAAAATGAGGGAAATGGTAGACTGGGTTTTCTAAGCAAAAGATACAGGGTGATGTGCATAAGACAGACTTTGTAATCAACAAATTGGGGCTATGGAGTTCCAGCTCAAACATATGCATGTAGATAAAATAATGGCAAAAGGACAGCAAAAAATACATGAACTGTAAAAATGTACAGAGAGGTGAGTTAAAACTGGCTGAACTGTCAGACTCAGATGGTTGTGACGAGCAGCACAAAGTCCAGATGAAGGCTGGTCACAGGGTCTTGTGTGTCACAGGGTCAGCCACACTTAGTGCAGGTACCAGCTTAGTACCCACAGTAGCGGCCTGGATGTTGGGAGGGAGTGTACTCAAAGCAAGTGTGCAGGTGCGTGCCACAAATCTGGGACAAGTGACTGATGCCCTAGATTGGTGTGCTGCCATCCAGTCATCCTTTGCAGGCCTGTTAAGTGGGCAAGGAGTTACCACAAAGATCATTGAAAGTCCATCATTTGTTATTCCTGGGGCGAATTAACATCAGGCACTTGGAGGCCAAGTGGCTGGGAAGCAGCTTGGAAGAAGAGGACCTGGGTGATCTGGCAAACATCAAGCTGACCACAGTCAGCATGGCAAAGAAGCTAAACAGCATCCTGGGCAGCTTAGGCAAAGTGTCACCACCAGGTCAAGGAAGACGATCCATCATCTACACTCAGCCCTGGCAAGACAACTCTGGAATGCCGCGTCCAGTTCTGGGCTCCTCAGTGTGAGGGATACATGGAGATTCTGGAGTGAGTCCAGCAAAGGGCCACAAAAGTGACTAAGACTGGCATCTTCCGTATGGGAGTTGTTGAGAACAGGACTTAATAGTCTTAAAGGTCTTTTCCAGCCTAAAAAATTCAATGATTCTATGAATTTATTCAGCTTGGACATGGGAAAGCTCGGGGGATCTTGTCCTTTTATGTAAACACCAGGTGAGGGAGTAAAGAAGCAGGAGCCAGACTCTGCTTGGTGATGCCCACTGACAGGACAAGAGGCAGTGGACACAAACTGGAACACAGGAAATTCTGTATAAATATAAGAAAATACTTTCTTCCTCTGGATGTCGTCTGACACTGGCACAGTTTGCCCAGCAAGGCTGTGGAAAGATTGAAATCCTGACTGGGCATGGTCTGGCAGACTCTGCTCTGAGCAGAATGGTTGGATAAGATGATTCCCAAAGCTCCATTTCAAACATCCCTGCTCTGTGATATACCTACTAAAGTCAAATGATGCTATTTTTTTAGAAATGTGGTCATGGAAAAAATGCCTGCAAGAAAGCCTTATGACACATGACGCTAATTTTGCACTTATCGTACCTGTGTATGCTGATGTATGTGTTATTTTTTTGCACATATGGAAGCACCCATGCATAAATTGCTGAAAACAGGAAATACTGATATGCTCACAAATAATGCAAACACACAGAGGCATTTCTTTAGACATTTATTAGCTCATTTCTTATCTTGAACTTGTGCATTGTCTAAGAAAATGGAGCTCAAGCCTTCTTTGGTGTCACTATGTCCAGTGATAAATAAACTTATTTGCTAGCAATAATGAAGGGTCATTCAACAGATGCCTGCTAATTATCTCTGATGCAGCAGTCTTTTTTTTTTTCTCAAACTGGCCGATATTAAAAGGTACATTTTTGCATATTAAATGTTTTGTTGCTCAGTGAGAGATTCCAGTCAATACCCCCTGCAGAAGTGAGGAAAAAAAAAAGGAAAAATATCTCATGCAATTTCTAAAGGATACCAAGCAATCCAATCTCACTAGGAAGGGATTTCTCCACCAGCTAGGAAAGCATTCATTTTTGGGTCAGCTTGTCTGCAGCTGAGGGCTTTTAATATTTCAGCTGAGTTCACCAGGCAATATGTTACTAGAGTCTTCGACAATTACCAGAAGGAATGCAGGAACAGCCAAAGCATGTGTTTTCCAGCACTTGCATGCATAAGGGCTTTCTGAAAAACACAGGTACCTGGAGCCCTGAACTCTTACTGCAGTACCAAGGATAGAGAAGAAGAGACCATGGTTTTCTTTCCTCTTTGTATACCATTTGCTATTTATTTGCGATTTCATCTCTTATACGGTGCTTTTGGTTATAGTCTATGCTCAGTTCCTTTTATTTCCTTCTTCTACGTAGCAAGCACTTTTTTATTTCTTGTTTCTCCTCTTCTGCCCTTTGTCTCAACCTGCTTTTAAAGCCAGGAGCTAGCTGAATTTCTGATTTTTATCCGGTTCTGATGCAACATCTATAGATTTTTGACCGCAGTTTTGAAACCTTTCTGTGACCCTCCTCTTCCTGCTGTGGAAGGGATGATTCAGAAACAGATTGAAAGCTGCTGCCTGCCCAGGTATGCGCCCACAGTCTCTGTATGATGTCAAGACAGTGGTTGTAATTGGGGAGCTCCAGAATAAGAAGCACCACAGTAAAAAATGTACTATAAAAGTATTTGGGAAATAAAAAAATTGAATACTTAAAAATTTCCTCGAAAAGAGAATCCTATGGGATTGCAGAACAAAGAGACTGCAGAAAGATGAAGAAAACATGTCTGTGGAGAACAGAAGTGCCTGCAGGGCCACATTTTAAGGAGCAAGAGATGTGAGTGGAGTAGGAACTAACAAAAATAATTATTCCCATCTGCCTTTCATCTGGTGGTGAAAAAAGGTCGAAGACATAATCTTAGGCACATTGTTAGATGAAAAGTAACTCAAAATTAGAGGTGAAAATTATGACAGATTTACAACATCGTTATTAGAAAACTCAATCAAAGCTGTGAAGAGCCATGGGGTAACAAAGAAGGGCAGCCATTGCTGACAGCAGCTGGATTTACTTTTGATATGCTGTAGAGAGGAATGCTTCTTGGTCCTGACCACAAGGCAGATTTTTTTTACTTCTTTGTGCCCTGTGGCTTATCTCAGTGGAAGAATTCAGGATTGTTTTACAGTCATTTCAATGAAGATCTGAAATTTGCTGAGAATATCCTTTCAAAATAGCAAAAATGTGTAAAAGGTCAAGGAAATTGTAACAAAGCTTTGGAGTTAGAAGTGTAGTTTTAATTCCTTATTATATCAATAATTTCTTCTGTAATTACTGGTGATAGAGTAATAGAGATAAATGACTATCACCTAAAGTTATCTAGAAGGCTAATCGTCTCCTTAAACCACACAAAGGAAATAATTTTGCATATGGCAAAATCCTGGCATGTTCTTTAGCCTTGGTCTGATTTCCCGACCATGTACCAGCCTAATTTGGTTTTGGTATGTTTTTAGATGCAAATATGAAAATAATGGATCCAGACTTTGTTCTTTCATACTGAGGCTGGATTTATTTTTTTGGTTTATGCCAATTTCTGCAGGTTGTCCAGGGAAGCTGGGTGGAGAACAGTCCTGTGCCAGGGTTAATACTCCTGATCCAAGCTGCCCACAAGAACATGCCCAGGGTTTGTCCTGCCAGAAAGACTCCTCTCTCCCAGCAGTGCCTGGCCCCAGCAGGGTTCTTTGTGTGGGCCTGGGAAGCAGTGATTCCCAGCCCAGTTCTTCAGCCCCTCTCCAGCTCTTTAACCTCCAACACTCACTGCATGACCCCAAGCAGGGACTCAGAAGTCTTGCCAGTCTTAGTATTGTCTTGCTACATAACCCACCACGAAATGGGGAGATCTCAGTTCCTTGGGTCTGCTCTCTTTCCTGAGGGTGAACAGCTTTTGCTGGGAACACCAATGCCTTTCTGTGCACATTCCATGGCTGGCTGTTAAGAGGATAGCTAAATACTTTTTCCCTTCTGAATTTGGCAAACAGTGTGATGACTAGGGATACACCATGTAGAAATGAGGAACTGTGGACTGTAGGGAGCTTTATGCATGACACATCCATGTAAAAGCTGTCTGTCTCTGAGAATGTGTCCATCTGTCTGTCGGTCTATCTATCTATCTATCTGGCTGTATCTATGATCTGTATTTTCATTTCTCCTTAAGTATAGCGTGATCAACACTCTGTAAAGTCCAGTTACAGCAGTCATTCAAAGATTGGGTGTCCTTGAATTAAATCTGAGACCAGCCTGTTGCAAAGAACTCTCAACTTATTTTGCAGAAGAAGTAAACTAAATGTGGCAGGAACTCACAGGGGTGGAAAACCTTCAATTGGTCCGGTAGGTATTATGCACCTCACTACCCCAGCATAATGAAACTCCATTAGACACAATGAAACTCTAGAAGCCCCTAGGATTATGTGAGCTGCCTTCTACAAAGCAGATTTGTACTTTCCCTGACTGCTGAAAGCCAGTGGAAAAACTGCTATCTGCTGCTAATGGAAATTATCAACGTCTCCTTCAAAAAATCTTGTTTGTCAGGCTCCCTGAAAACAACCCTCATTTCAAAAAGAATAAGGAGGTTAGAAAAGCCACATCATCCATTTCCCTATCTCTAGTCTGGGAAAATGGATGAGAGGCAGAGACTGCAAAGCACGTGACATCTGCCGTCATACTTTGTAACAGGGATGACTTGGTCCTCAAGGAACTGTGATAGTTTTGAGGACCACGACATCCTGAAGTTCCCATTCCCTGTTTGGCTTTCTGTAGCTCCAGAACAGCAGAGCATGACTTACAGAGTCACCATGCCTGGAGTAATTGGCATTAGTTTTAATTCCCTAACAAAAGCCACTGATTCATAATAGACAACAGTCTTTCTAGCCCAAATGCTCTTTTTTACATATTTTCAAAAATACAAATATATAATTTGGGATTGCAATGGGTTGTTACGTGACATCAAGCCCCCAGAAGGCTGATGATGATTTGACATAGCCTGCAACATCCTAAGATTGCTTTTCTTTGAGAGAAATCTAGAGATTTAGAAAAGTCTAGAGATTTAAATCTAGAGGTTTGGGAAAAGTTGCTGACTCAGGCAATCCATGCCAGACTTCAATAATGTTATCTGGAAGAAAAGCAGTAACTAGCTAAATACCAGACCCTTCTATTTATGAGGCTGGATAGAAGCAGATGCATTTGACATTTCTCTGGACAATTGATGTCAGCATGCAAAATGCCTAATTTTAATCACCAGTAATAAAATGAATCTCATCTAGTATAAGATGATTCAAAATAAAGTTGTGAGCTTAACTAATCATCCAGACTTCTGTATTCTATGGAGATTTATAGACATTTATGAAAGGTGATTCATTCCACCCTGGATGTTCAGTAGCAGTTGGAATAATCACTGTTTAGAGGTGTCTGTCCTTCTCCCTTGGCTATGGCGGGAAGCTAAGTGCTAGTTTAGGCTAAATGATTAGCATTTAATTGGTAGGCAAGATTAATCC
Source organism: Struthidea cinerea (assembly GCA_013397865.1). NCBI lineage: Eukaryota > Metazoa > Chordata > Aves > Passeriformes > Corcoracidae > Struthidea > Struthidea cinerea. The sequence goes on along the minus strand of VZTI01002387.1, from coordinate 105,890 downwards.
CAGTTCATTTAAAAAATTCCCTGGCTACAACAGGCTTAATCCTGTCCCACGAATTCTGTAACATGCTTTACTATTGCCTAGAGGTGGAAATGAAGTGTGTTTCAAGCTGTGGAACATGGAGATAGATTTCTGCCTAGTGCTAAGTTGCTGGAGCCACATTAACCCTTCATTCCAACTTTCTCCTGGGTTCCCGTTTGCAGCCAAGATTGGTTTGAAACCTGGATTTTACTTTTCAGTGGTGACAATGAGCTCAGTCTTACAGAAATGCAAAGATAGCGAAGGCAAAGGTGCTAAGGGACATGAACCTTTTTTTTATCTCAGATTCCTTTACTTAGGGGCTTCATGTGGAGAAGGGCAATGATGTTCCTGCTTTTTTCAGAGCATTAAGACTGAAACACAGACATTTAAGGTCATGACCTGTCTTGCAGGATTAGGATTAAAAATTATCCTAGATTGAGACAGGACTTTTAAAATTATGGATGAGTCAGATGCCTGATCAAGAATATAATATGAAAATGGATGCATATCACTCCACCACCTGCTTCTAGCCTTTTCTTCCTTCCACTCTTCCCTTTCATTTGTAGCTCATGCACAATTCTCAGTGTATTTTAACAATTCCAAATTCCCTCCCAAATTCTTCTTCCAGTGAGAATCCACTTTGATCATGATAATAAAATGCATTTTTCAATAGTAGTACATTAAATTGCAATTGTGTAGTACTGAGTTTGGGTCACAACCCTTTCTAATTTTCTTCTGCAAATCTGGTGCTTCCTACTGTCATTGTGCAGCAGTGAAAGAAGTGATTCACTGACCCTTCCTAGGGGAGAGTCATATAACACAGCTTCAGGTTTCTATTACTGAGTTTTATAACAGTAATAAGATAAGAATTTACTGCTGACCTGATGTGCAGGAACAAAATCTTGCCACTTAATAAAGCTATCAAGCATTCTGGATTTTTCCCATGTAAGAGATCAAAATTACAACACCTGAATTTCCCTGGCACTACAAGGCAGCATTTAATGCCATTGCACAGAATCATATGGTTTGTCCATAGATTTTATAATGGAAGATGCTGTGTCTGGAAAGTGGTTTTATTGCAATTCAATACATCCTAGATATTGCCATCAAAGATTAAACATCACTCTATCAACAGTGCTTGTTAGGGAAAAACACCTGGTGTCTATGCAGCAAAGGTTATTATATTTCCCTTTCACAGTAGAGGTTTTCAGTCTTAACAATGGCCTAGCTTTTTATAGCTGAGATTAAACCTGAGAATATGACAAGCAGAGCAAGGTGCTCCTCTGTTTATTGAATTATCTGGTGATTTAAACAGGAAGGGAAAAAGATAATTCCCCCCCAAAGTTTATTTTATTCTCCCAAGGAATCATATATATAATGCCAAGTTCTAGAAACATTATTCTTCTAAAGATTTTTCCACTTCTATTTTTTCAAGTATACCTGTCTCTCCACAAAAACCAATTTTTAATTTGTTTAAACCTTGAATGTTGTGTTCTTACATGCATCTAAAACTAGATTAATTAAAAGTGGAATTAAGACTGATTTTCCAAAACCGTAATTCTGTTACATTAATCACTGGCAGAATTTCAATATGAAGACTCCCCTACTAAAACCTTTACAACCACCTCCAACTGGCCTGGAGACATGAAAAAAAAAAAAGATGAGCCTTCATTAATTTAAACAGCTTCACAGTAAAAACTGTGTGATTCATAGTAACTGGAATGCTGTCGCCTTTACGTCCGAGGCGCATAAAGAAAACGACACAGAGTCCAGGCTCATGAACAAGTGGAAGCCGAAGCTTTTCTTTAATAATTTTCTGACTACTATATAGGATAGATCGCAAAAAGTGTGTTGAGTGGCAATAGGTAATTGGTTCCTCAGCCATCCACTCCTTGAGAGGATTGGCCAAGTTTTAAGATACCTATTCCATAATATTTTCAAAGTCAAAGCCATAACAATCTTGCAAAACAGCTTGAGGGTGCAAGAAGTTTATGAAACTGTGACCTTGTTTAAAATAGTGTACGTAGGAAAGAGAGTCTTCTCACCGAATATTGAGAAAAGGCTGAAGAATTTCTCTGCTTCTAGCTTTTTAGCACCTACAGGAACACATTTAAGAACAGTTGTAATGTTCTAGCTGTGCCTTGATCAGGAATCATAGCAATCACATGCCTTTCCAGTTTTTAACATTAAGTTATCCGCAAACAAACTTTGAATAATTTGTGAACATTTTGAATGCATTTTTGTTTAGCATTTTCCATTTTTTTTTTCAAGCGCAATATAAAGAAATCTCCAAAACAGATTCTGAAGTCTTGTTGCCAGGACACTTAAAAAAATGTGTGTTTTTAAAAAAATCTGTTTTATGAAGACTTAGCTTGTGTTTGACGTGCATTGATGGATGAGATGTTAATTGGTTGAAGTAGGGACGAACACATGGATAGAGAAGACCCACACTCTGGGAATGTCTTCTGCAAGCCTGCCTCAGCTGGAAAGTGTATGGCTCTGCTAGCATGGGAGTTAAGTTGTAAAAAAGCAAATACAACTCACTGCTTCCACTTTGCCTTCTAACCTTGTACATTAACTTGGGAAAGTCTGATGTTAGCACAGCCCTACAGATTCCTGACCACAACTGGCTTGGATATGGCCAGCTTAAAAACCGGGCTTTTGCCAAAGTGGACATCCCTAAAAGAGAACATAATGATGTGTGTAATGGGTCCTTGCCACACAGATACTCCCTACTGATGCTGAAGGCAACATGCGGGCGTCACTCATGTTCATCCCACACGTGTAGGACACGTGGTGACAAGCCCCGAGCTGTGGGAGCTGCCAGGGCGGGAGCCTGGGGCTGGGGCTGACGCCCTGGTTGTGGTGCTGCTGCACAGAGAAGGGACTGCTGCAGAAAAGTCTTCCCTCGGGGTTCTCCAGGCTGCAAGCAGATGGGACAGCCAGCCAGGGATCCGGCTCCATCCTGAGCACATATGTGGGGTGCAGAAAGGACGCTTTGCATTTCTCAGGCAGAGGGCCTGGTCCCCCAGTGAATGTAAATCCATCTACCCCTCTGCAATACGTGTAGAGCAGAGCACCACCAATCCTCTGTGCACCTCCAGCCACTGCAGTAAGAGAGAGCCGGACTTAAATGAATAAATCACATGACACAGATGGAGGAATCTGTGCTTCTGCTTTATACTTCTCCAAATATGAAAACAGCTGGCTGTTAACTTCTTCTGTGTGAGTAAAAATGACTTCAGCTTTTTCTTTCTCTTTCCTTATGCATATTCTTTTCTGATTCTGGGATTCCCCATTTGCATCACAGTGCTATCCTAATTCCCAATGGTATGAGATTATTTTCACACGTTCTTTTTTCTTCCTAGATTAAGATAGTGATTTATTGTATCCACTAAAGGCCTTTTCTAAACTCAGACCAGTATGTGAATCCCTTTTCTTTGGTCCCTGACTTTTAAAAACTTGAGAGAGCACCAGTAATTCAAATGTAAGTAGCTGCGATGGGAATGGTTTCTGGCTCACTGTAATTACTGGAGCAAAGGCAGTTAAATAGAGATAATGATGTCTGCTCTAAGGAGTATATAGCAAAGGGAAAAGATATTCCTCCTCCCTCCTCCTATAAGTAAAAATAACTGTATTCTAAAAGGACAGGAAAACACAAAAGAAAAAAAGGGCTTATTTTTTTCTTTTAGCCTGAACTTCAAGATAATATGCCCAAGAGGGCCTACCAGAAACAGGGGACCAAAGTTCAGCTGTAGCATAAAACTGAATGAGCAGAGATTCCGTTAGAAATTAAAATGACAAAATTAAGGTCAATTAATTTAGGTCAACCAAGGAATGACCCAGTTGTTAACTATGGGCCATTTCCCATGTCTAGAGTACCTTGCCTGCTGCTCTGGAGAAGCCGTGTCTTCCTATAGATTCTGTGGCACATCTGCCAGTCCCTGTAGGTTTCTCCTAAACCCTGGGGTTTCCCAAATGGCAATAGATGCCAATGCTTAGGCACTAGTCACTTACATGTGGACATTCAGGTGTCTTTGAACTGAACATCTCATAGAATATCTGTTTCCTCTTTTATCTCTCTGGAATTATGGGGTGGGTTTTTTGTGGTTTATATTGCATATAAAGCTGAAGAAAGCATTTAGCAGCTATTGGAAAATGAATCACATAATTTTTTTTTAGAATAACAGTCATCATTGTCAGCCCTTTATGTGCCTTTTCATGTAAAATTGGCAAGCACCTAGAAGATAGCTTCAAAATGAGTGTAAGTTAATATGCATTTGTCAACAACAAATATATCTGACAAATTGTATTTCCTTCTACAGCAGGGTGACCAGAACCAGGAAGAGACAAGAGGCAGTACTTGTCACATTGTTCTCAGTGAGGCTTCTGGCACTGTCACCTGTGGCAGTCTTACAATAAAACAAGGGAAAGGTTACCAGACTGAAAGTACCACAAGCAGGTACAAGAGCTGCTAGGAAAACTCTGCTCAGAGAGTCACTGTCATTAAGTGCATTGTCACAACAGCGGCACTGATGGGTATTTGTCAGATGAAGAGAAGGTCCGTCTCAGACTTAACATCTTTCCATTAGCTCCCAGACATCCCAAGATGTGGAACAGAGGATATGTTTATTACATTTCCGACTGACGCAGAGCTGGGCTCTAAATTTGCTGCAGCACAGGACTGAAAACAAACAAAGTCCTGATGAGGTGGGATTAAATCCACAGATGCTCCTGTCAAGGTGAAGACAGAGTGGAGGTACTTCTCCAGAGTCCACAGGGGTTGCAATGGCTTTGGAGGGTATGTTTTTCAACTTTGACATGGTGTCATGAGAAAGGCAAGCACCATATTTGGGTTTGAAGAATTGAATGATTGTTTTTATTCTTCTGCTCCAAACAGCTGATAAAGTCTTGCACCGAATTTTGTATTCAGTTTTGGACACTGCACTTGTAGTGAAAGCGATGTAGGACGGATTGAAAAGAATCCATAGGGAAGCAACACAAATGACGAGAAATCTCAAACCCCATGATTTATAGGAAGAGACTGAATCAACTAGGGACTTGAAACCTACAACAGAGAAAAAAAAATTGGGGGGTGGTGTCAGCCTTCAAGCACAGCAAGGAAGACATTGCCTGACTGCCATATTCGGGTGCTGGAGGTTCAACACCTACCCTGACGAGAGCAAGGATGCTATATTCAGCATTTCCAGCACTTGGGCCTGGCCTAACCCTCTTGGGAGAGATGATGGGACATCAGAACAGGGCTGCAATAATTGTAGGCTGAGAGTTTGCCTTGACTAAAGTGATTATAAAGCATGCAAATTCAAGTAATGTTTAACTATGTATCATGTCATGTCTCTGCCAGGACAAGTGTACAGTTTATAAATCTTCTATCATTGTTCGCTCTTGTACTTTCTACTTTTTTCTTTTTTCAGTAATAGAAGGTGAATAAATAGGTGTGATTCTTCTAGAGTGAACTTGACGAGTAGTTGTGAGCAAGTTTAGATCTCTGAGGCGAGGATTTGGGAATGTGATGGAAAGCTGTCTTTCAGTTAAAAGTTACTTTTTTATACTGCTAATTGGAATTTATGACTCAGAGATAATCCCAAAACTATGTTGATTCAGTAAGAGAGAAAAAAATCCTCTGAATCTCATTTCACTCATCTTTCCCACAGCACATTAATCCCAGTAAAATCGCTCTTTGTTCTCCCCTTCCCTGTGCACCTTTCCAAATTTAGTTTTGCTATTATTGCCCCTGACTTCAACAGTTCTACACCACAAAATCACTTTGCTTCAGAACTGTTTCACTTCCTATGAAATTACATGGAGGAGAAAGCTTGTTTGAGAAGGGTTGGGTGGCTTTGTTTCAGGGAGTGACCTTGATTTAGTGTGAAGGTGTGAGGCTGGCAGCCCTTCCCTTCCCTTTGCCAGGAAGGCTGTTCTCTTTGGTCATAAAACGTCAGGGAAATCCACCCATTGTTGGTCTGTTGTTTTTCCTCACCATAGCCTTCACCGTTTTCCTCAAGGTTACCTCTGGGATAAATTTCTGGAAAGCTGCCTCCAGCTGGATATGCCCCGTGATCTCCCTTCAATGGGAATTCCTTAGCAAGGCTAAGATTCAATTATTTGTCTGTTGACCATTATCTTAAACTGAGATTAGATAAAGTTTAATTACCACCCTTGGTTTTGTTAAGATTTATTCTGCCCAAAATAAAACTGCTACTGAAACTCACAGGTTTACTTTAGCAGAAATTAAGAGGTAGAGTTAACATTCTTTATTACAAAAATCAAGACACATTCATACAATCCAAAACTTGCTAATAAATTGTTATTTCTCCTCGTATCCACAATTTCCTTAGCCTGGTAAAAGCAAATCACTGACAGATGGTCAAAGCACCATCTTTTATAACCCAAATAATCTAGATTACACATTCATTTAAATATATCCCACAATACATCCGCAGTATCTTATTCCAATAACTAAACATCAGTTCATTTACATTTACATTAATTCCATATTTTAACACCATTCAGAGCACAATAACTTTACAAAGATTTTGTCAAATTCCTTTTGGATTACAGTGACTGTGGTTACGTTTCATTAACAACCTTGACAGTGACACCTCACCAATGCCTTGGCAAAACTTCCCCATCATCCAGCATCAAACGTCTTCACCACCCTTCAGACACATTCCATTCCAGCAATTCAGCACAAAACCATCCACTGTAAATTTTAATCACTTAATCAGTGCCTGCTTCCATGTAAAAGACAAATCATCCCTACTTCTGCCGCATCAACCCACCAAGCTCCCAAACCTAGAGGCCTCAGTACCTATCAAGTACCATCATTCACTGAAAAACCTTGGCAGGTTCAACTAGAGACAGAAAAAAGTGTCTCCACATTCCTTACAGTGCTGTTGGAAGAGCCCAGAGTTTATGAGGAGATAGGATTAATTCCATGCTTCTATGGATTGGGAAATACCTAAGGATGTAAGGCCTCGCCTGCACATAAATCAAGATTGTAAGTGGATAGAGATTTAGGCACCAGAAATGAAGGAACATTTTTGTTCAAGTAACAAAAATTAACAAAGTAATGAATCCGGTTGCCACAACCTGTGAAAATAAGTTACAGTTTAAAAGCTGTCTCCATTTCAATACTCAACAATGTTACAAGTCCAGCAGTAAGAAGACACATTTTACAGAAGTTTTTAATGTTGTGCTATTTCCTGTTCCCGGTTCCTTCTTTCTTGACTTGTATTTCAATTCCATTATTTTCTGGTGCTGCTTCCAACTCCAAGACCCCTAAGCAGGATGGGCCAGTGCAGTTTCACAAGCTATTCCCAAATTCTCTGTTAATAGAAATCCTCAGACTGGTCCCTCCAAAGCACACCAGGCTATCTCTGTCACCTTTCACCATGACTTTAACACCACTAAATTCCTCTTTGTCAAGACTTTTACAAAATATTTCCCTAGTTTGAGTGATTTTCTGACAGTTTTCCTTAGTTGACCTTCCTGGATCATTAATCCTTTCCCCAACAAAAAATGCTTCCTGCAGAAACTCTCACCTTTTATTTGAGAATTCTTTTTCTATCAGCCTGAAGAGCATCAACAATCTTAACTTAAAATTTTCTCCAGCCTGAGTCATTTCCTTCCCTTTTATGAACAAGCAGTTAACAATACTTTGCATGTGAATATTTTTTCAACTGTGCACTCTATTAACCTGAAGAATGAAGCATACCTCACCACAGCATCATTAGAAAACTACTCATGCTGTTTAGAAATAGATAAAATGAAACCTCTGACAGTGATCTATAAAATACAGAGAGGTGAGTCTAAGTTAAAACCCTGGAAAAAGGGATATTTACATCCATCTACAGAATATTTTCCTCTTCTCATTAAGATTTTGTGGATGATAACCATCCAAAACAATCTACCGTGAATGTCAAAAGGATTTCCAGTTATCCTTCAGAGAACCAGCCCTATTTCCTTTCCGGAAGATGTAAATAAATGACATAGAAAAACAAGTACTTTTGACCTCAGCATCCAACTTATACATTAAAGAGCCAACACTTCTCAGCTATCTCTTACGCATTTCTTTTAAGTTGTAACTGTTGGCTACTCCTCTGTTAGAGGACAGTTTTGCTGAGGAGCTCTTGATTCCATACCACAACCAAATCATTTGGCCCAGGCAATGCTATTAATGTGTAGCATTTTGCAGCATTGGGTAAGCAAATCAATTTAGAATCTAAAATATTTGTGCACAGGAACAGTGCAATAGAATGCATATGAGTACATATAACCTCCAAGCCAGTTTGTTTTGTGGTCAAATAAAAGTGTATTTATTTGTTGACACCGCCTGAATGGACATTTTACTGAAGCATTATTATAAATGACTTCTTGTGAAAAAACAAGGGCTCAGTGGCTAGAATAGTCCTTGTTAAGAGCTGTCTACATTTAATATGACTTTGACCTACAATATTTCACCTTATTCATATTTAAGAGGCAAAATCTAGGCTTCACTAGGGCCAGTGGAAAATCGCCTTCATACTTCAGCGTGGTAAGGATTTTAAGTCAGAAGCTGTCTATAAATTTCTGTATTATATCCAAAGAAATGGATTTACGCTATAAAAATGTCAATATACCATTTGCTAAATATATAGAGTGGCAGTCACTTGATCTGGCTTTAGCTATCTAAAAGACAGGTACCAAATACACTCTAGCTGTCTGTGACTCCTCATATACCAATGGTGAAATTTCAGGCATGGAGTAAGATTCTCCTTGTTTGGAGTTAGGTGGATGGAATATCTGGAATGAACATTTGCAGGTGCTATTTGTTTCCCATTCCTTATGGAAGATGCCTAGAAAATACGCTTATGTCTGGTTGACTAATATTTGGTCATTTAGACTGAAGTGTGATTAATTTCACACACAAAACTTCATCTCGAAACTGCAAGGTTTCTTTATTCCTCTTGCCATCATACAAAGTAACCTTCTTGATTTCTATAGGCCTAACTGTTCATAAACAAGCGCACTGCATTTATCCTTGTACCAATTTTGGCTTTTACTCAGAACTGTTACTCTTCTTTCCTAGGGCTCTCCCTAATAATATATTTGCAAGCACAGCCACATTATCATCTCCATTCAGACAGTAACGGCTGCACTGCCACTTTTACATCTCCCCTTGCAATGTAGGCTCTTCCTTGGCTTTCCCTTAGGACAAGCCTTTTTCTGATCCTGGATTATTGAATATCACCTTTCTTTTAGAGCAGAATTTTGCAGTCTTCCAGATGGGCTTCTACCAGACTCACTGCACCGGGCTAGCAATGCTTTTTGGTTTTACATTCCTAGGTGTATTTCCCAGGGATGTTCTTTCTGCCTTCAACTTCTATTTCTCTCTTTCATTCTTGGAGTTCCAGTCATGATGAATCCTCCAATTTGTTTCTGCTACTCTCATAACAGTACTATTAATCTGCTACTGCTATAATAGTAGCAAAGTAAAAACTTCAGATATGTCAGTTGTAACAAATAACAGTTTTGCACACAGACGTTTGGTTGCATTTTCTTTGGTTTTTGTTTGTTAATTTCTTTTTAAAAATAATTTTCTTTGTTATTTTTTGCATTTTCTTCGCTTTGACAATGAAGATCAGTGATATGCGCCTTCATGCAATGGAATTTGAGAATTTTTTCTTCCCATTTGTCAGACTTTCAGGAGAATGGGAAGAAAAACTATGGGAAAATGATTTTTCACTCTTCAAATGAAGTGAGGGACTGCCTGCCCACAAGTACTGCCAAACCTGACACATAAGGAGGCAGCTTTCCAGGCTTCCATGGAAACATGGAAAAATGTATCATTCTCCTTATGCAGACCTTCCTATGAGGATGAATAACACTTAAAATTTTCTCTTTGATCCTTTTGGACATGCCTTTAGAAAATGTGTCATTCTCATAGCCTGTCCGGCAGCAGATTCCCCTTCCTTTTCCTGACTATGGCAGAAGCTGGAGAAGCTACTTGAGAAATTGGACCTTGCTACTGCAGCCAGTTCAGCCTCTCTTTCTGTGGGGTCAGGTTCCATCCCAGAGAAGCCTGCTTAAGACTTCATAGCATAATTCTGTTGCCACACAAGATGTGGAGTCAAGGGCCATCCTGTGCCTTTACTGTTCCTGCCATGAGAAATGCCAGGGAAGGATTAGAGTTTAAGACCTTTGGGAGCTGGCTTGCTTCTCCTTCTACTTGTGGGGAAGCAGGGAAAACTGGTACAGTGGGAACACTTTTAGGGTGAGTTGTACCCCCATACACCAACCAGCCCCTCGGGACGATTTGCAGAGCTTTTGAATTCCAAAAATAGATAAAAGGTTGTCAGGACTTAGGCCTTCTGTCTGCATGAGAACCAGCACAAGTACAGGTCCATAAAAATATTTTCCTTTCCCTATATCAAGTAGCAGCTTTGTAGTTGATCGATCACTTTTTTTTTAATGCTATGTGTTTCTACTGGCACAGTTAAATATACATTAAAGCATTCATGACTTGATGGTAATTCAGCCTTGAAACTGGCTAATGGCTTATGCAAACTTCAAGACTATTGAGAACTCTGTATTTGTCCCTATGAAATTTCTTCATCCTGAGATTTCCAAGTAACACTAATATGGAGCAGTGACTTCATAAGAATGGAAAGACAAATCATTCCTGTTTCATCCTCTCCATGGAAGGAAGAAGGAAAATATGGATTATTGATAGCGAGTAAATGACTTTTTCTTCTCTTTTTCTTTTTGTGTATATAATTCAAAGATTTATCCTAATTTTCTCAATTGTTGTTGCATTTTTTAGAATTTACAGCATAACTCAGTGCACTGTCTTAATAAAAACTCCTGTTTGTCTAAATATATGCAATGTAGTAATCCTATGACTACACTGTTAGAAGAGAAACAGTATTATTCTGTTCTGAACTCAATTTGCACCTGTTCTAGGTCCTACATTGTTTCTCATCTCTACATTCTTCCATAACCTGCTGACATTATATCTGTAATGTTTGTTTTAAAAAAATGTTTTCTTGACTAAAATCTAATAGGTAAAAAAAGCCCCAATATTTTCAACTACAACTTTAACAAATGTTCGAGGAGGACGTGGATGTAAACTGATGGACAAAGTGAGACAGAGGCCACAGCCACTAGAGGAAATTAAAAGGATGTGTTACTGATCGTATTAAGGAACAAATCTCCATTTGCTAATTTCTAATTCTGGGTTGGGTGTGCCACTGCTTGTAATTACTGATGTGACAAAGAGGCTTTCCACATCTTCCTATACCTACGAATCTGGATGAATCGATTTCGTCCTTTTGCCATCACTACTACTTGCATAAACGAGATGACAGAACTATAGATCAAATTATCCTCTGCTGGTGGGAGATGTCCTCACTGTGTTAGCACCACCTTCACACCTGCCACAGGGAGGACTTTTTCCCAATTCCATAAGGACTTAGAATCTATGCTTCCCAAGACAGACATATACTTCTAGGCTGGAAACTACTGTTAGCGGGGACACGCAATATTAATAATAATAATAAAAAAGAACCCCCAAATCCCCAAGATGACATTAATGAGGTTGAATATATATATTACTACTATTAAAGGAAGCTCGTTCCAGGGTTATCCTAAAATAATCTACTATCTCTCTGCTTGTGCTCCTTAATCAGGTCTCCTAGTGCTGTTTTAATTAGAGAGCAATGCTATTAAGCCCAGAATAATGAAATCAAATAATTCAGTAATTGTAGAAGACTGACAGGTTTATCTGCATTCCTTCTTTAACTTCTACTTCAAAAAAATTCTCAACATTCAAGCTGCCCTGTTGCATTTTGACTTCTCATTTCATTTCTTGTGCACATCCTGAAAATGGTAATTTTTAAGAAAAAAAAAGAGCCAACTTTTTGAAACACACACTTCTTGCAACTCTAATATTTAAAAACTAAAAATGAGACTGAAAACAGAAGGAAAGGGGAAGGAATAGAAGGACAACAGAGAAACATTTTCAAGTGGAACTGTCTGTTTTCCAAGTAAAATAAAAAGGAGGGTGAAGTAAAAAATTGCTAATGAAAACTTTTCCCATTCTGTCATGTAGCAGTTAGCTGTCATTTGTTACATTTTAGTGATCTAAACAGCTGTAGCTGGTTTTTTTCCTATTCAAAGACTATACAAAACACAAAGCCTCCATTTGCTGCCTTTTAAAGGCTTGATTATAAGCTATTCAAAGGGTTCCTAATTTTCAGGAATACTCCTAATTACTATCTGTCCATGTATATTAACAAGAAAGGAGGTGATATTCCTTAAGAGGAAAAATCTCCATGAGTTCAAATAACTATATATATTAGGACAGTTAAACGAAACGGACTTCTAAACTTTTTAGCTATTATCCATTTTTAAATGGAAGTCCAAGAACAATAGTCTTATGCTAGAGCATTATATAATAACTTGTGTGTCTGCAACTCTCATGATTTTTACCAAAGTAACACAGCACCTGCTAAGAGAATTGTTCCCACACTGCTTGGAGGAAACAGCAAAGCATTGCCTGAACAATTCACCCAAGAAGAATGTTATTGAGCCCTACATTTTAAAAGAACTAGACATTTTAAAACACACCTGTGCTGGCCTTGGGAAACAGCTCATGAGAAACTGCAGTTTTGCTAGCAGCTAAAGTGCTTTCTCCAAAGACATGATTTAATGGGAAGTCTGAGCTGTTCTCACAGGGGCTCCTGCTTCACTTGGGTTTGACTCTTTGGAAAGTGAAGATTCATGGGCTTGTACCTACCTCTGTGTAAATCAGGACTACCTCCTTTGAAGTCAGCAGATGTAAAAATCTGGGTGAATAAAGGAGGATCAAGGCCTGGGGCTGTCATCCCTGCCCTGCTGCTTTTATTCAGGTTAGGATTTCAAATAGGTAATTGCAATATTATTTTTCCTGTCATTTGGGAATGTGGGTTGAGGCTGAGCTGGAACAAAAGGATGAATAGGCGCAGGCTTGCTTTGCAGAGCTGCAGCATGGTGCCAAGGCAGGTAGTGGTGGCAGATTTTCAGCTGCCCCGTCGCTCTGAGTGATCTCTCTCAGCACTGCTCCAGAAGAACTCCCTCTTTTGCTACTCCATTCCTCTCTCAGGCAGCAGTAATAATGCCACTGTCGATCACACTGTAGTAGAAGACTTCGTGACTTCCTAATATATTGTTGCACTTCTAAACCAGAACTGCCTCAACACTGATCATTTTCAAGTCCATATCTTTCATATATCACCCTTGTGAAATATATGCGTCCCTCACCTTTAACTGGTATCATGATTTGTGCTAGACTTCCTTACTCATAGCAGGATGAATCCCACCTGGGAAAGTTATGTACTTGGTCAATGGCACAAGCACCAGTCCTCATGTTGGAGGTGATGTTGCAAAGGTTATGGTTGCAGCTGATGTGTTCAGCTATCTGCCAGAGGCACATGATATGGCAGGGCTTGCTAAAATAAGTAACATGATAACTGATTGTATTATTTACAGTTTCATTAAAAGGGTCTGTACTTGAATCAGAAAACTGATTAAAAAAAAATAAAGAAACAGAATATTCCACTCAAAGAGTGGAGTTAATACAAAAGCCTACCTCAGAAGAAAACATTTGCACCTGCACTGTTCAACTCCCACATGAATGACAAATCAGCCTGTTCTGGCACAGAGATTTGATATATGTACACAGAAGCCCTAAACCTCACAGTACAAAACAAGAGTCTCACCCACACTGAAAGCATTGTTAACATCATTGCTGTTTAGTCTCTTAACTTTTTGTATGAAAATCAAGTACTAAATCAAAGGTTAAAATGTAAAGAGGGTTTCTTTCATTTTAGAAAGCACAATAAATACAAATAGCTCAGCATAATCTAGAACAGACACCATCAGCACTTGGAAGCGAGCAGGACTTTCCTCAATGTGGAGGAGACAAAAATACTGTGCTCATTTCTATATGGGCAACCAACTCAGTAAAACAGGAAAATACTGCTTTTACATCCCTATATCTCAAGACAGATTTCCACTATTAGAAAGATCAGTATGTGAAAACACATCAGAGGTGGTGTTACAGTAAAACTCCCAGCACGTCACTGCATAAGCAACCTGTGCACATTTTTGTTTATCACCAGCAAAGGTACTGAGGTACTGGGGTGTACTTCCTGTGTGCGTCCAGCACTTCTTCACTCCTAAACCACAAATTAAAACAATGTTTCCAACTAAAATGAATACCCTCAGTTTTGGTGACACAGATGAGACCCAGTAGCAATCCTCACTTTGTTTTGATGCATGGGTTTATCTGAAAATTGTGCTGCTGCAACTAAAAGCAGAATCTGCTAACAACTAGACATCTGCTTTATGAGAATAATTAAAAAAGAAATACTTATACTGTGTTAGATATTAAATAATATTTTAACGGAATCTTCCACAGTCTTTCATGGTGCTGTAAATGCTGGCCATCTCAAAATGAACTGGTTAATGAGCTGACATTTTAATTTCTACTCTCAATAGTGTCCTGTTGTGTTTTCTAACATGTAAAGAATATAGTGTTTCCAATTAAGACACAGGACTAAAACAGATGATGCGCACTGCAGTTTAGTGACCTACTATTGCTAAAATAATGAAGAACATGTGTTTTCACCTGTACTTGCAGATTTCCTGCTTTTCACAGTGTACCCAGACCTGAGCGACTTTCATGCTCCCTACGCTTGGGACCCTCTGCTCACTGAGAGTCTCTTAGCTGAGCAACTGGAAAATGGGATACCCAAAACCAACAAAGAATAAATTAATGGCAGAAAAAGCAGCAACTTTATTGCTTTCTGAAAGCCAACAATGGGAAAATACAGTAGACTGGAGACAGTCTACTAAATAATTTATGACATATAGCCCATTCCAGAATGATTTTTTTCTCTATTAGGTGTGCATTAACACATGAAAGTCAAACACATGGGAAATCTTATCTGGTCTTGGAGAGAAATAGTCCCCCACCCTTCCATTACCTCAAGCTCAACAATACTCTGAGCTGCTACTATCTTCTGAAGAGATTATGCTATTATTTGCTCTAATTCTACTGAACCCCAACCCGGGTTTTAAATACACTTTACATTGTACCAACACAGGCTTTATCTACCATATTCACTGCTTGTGTCTCAGCAGATTATTCCTCAAAAATCTGCACTTCTTAAACACAGCATTATACAATGCTACCTCATTCCTAGTCACAAAACTTTCAAAAAAAGGGGAAAATCCTCATCTAAGAGCACATGCTACATTAAAGTACCATGTTTTATTTTTATACAAGGACTACTTGTTCCCCCAGATTTCAGTTCATAACTATGGACCATGCAAAATGCCACAGACCACAGAAGCTACATTTTCAAATGGAAGTTTTTATTGATTAATCAGTCATTGAATCAAGTACTGTAAAATAAACAGATTTTGTTTGTTAAAAAATGTCCAGAAGAATACCATTCATAGCAAACTTGTTTCCTCATTGTCATACAGAATACGAAATTGTTCAAGAGACGAGCAAAAAAGGAACACCTGACTAATTGCTGTCACTTTGTGTGTGTATATACATATGTATGTATATACACAAATTACACACTGTATTTGTCCATATGCTGGTGTGTGTATACCCATACATATGTGTACATATATACACAAACTTATATGCACAAAGAGTACTGAGTTAAAAGGACATTGGAGAAATGTGGCTTAGCTCCAAATGAAGTATTCTGTGTTAAAATAAATATGATACAGCAAGCTCTGTAGGTAACAGACCATGCTTTTTCCATTGGCCAAAACCACGATCTGTCTTTAGACTCATGCTCTATCTTTACAATGAAAATACGTGAAATCATTTGGGACCTCTCCAAGTTCATGGCATTAGTTCTATCCAGCTCAATCTCTGCCAACATTGTGTAACCAAACACTCAGCAGTGTTTTCAGTTTATCCACTACTGAAATAATCTTCTAGATTTAATATTTCTGGCAAAAAAGAAGATACACAGCCTTGCTACATGTACTTTGGAAATTCACTCTTTCCTTTTAGGCAGAAACTTGGCAATAACCCTAGATTAAAAGTCCTTTCTTCACGCATCCTTTTATCACTGCTTTGCATCAGTCATCTTCTGTCAACTCATTTTCAAAATTTTCATACCATCTCAGCTACCTCCCAAACATTCCAGGTCAGATTATCTGGGCATTGTATATCAGATTGTATCAGTAACATTGTACTCAATTTTAAATTTAATGCTTGGGGACTGATTTACTTTTTCATTTTTGAGGTTATGCTTTTCGTGATTATTAAAGACACTATGATAAACACTGAGGTTCACTATATGTACATACTTTGCTTTGTTATGTCTACTTGAGAAAGATCAGTGGCTCTTACCTGTGAACTATGGGATGTTGCCCAGCTGAAAGCTATGGTATCAGCAATGTACTGCCAGATTTTTCTACATTTAATTCAACAGTTAGCAGAGCATGTAAAGGGAAATCAAAGAACCATGGAAAGTCATTTATTTTCTATTAAAAAAAAAAGAAAATAAAAAACCAAATGGGCATGTACATATTCTCCTCATCTTGTTCATAAATTTCTGATATAATCAAAAGGCAAACTGTAGTACAGATTTGTACCTGGAGAATCAGTATTTAGAAAACCTGAAGCTGAGCTTGGGACCATCTTATTTTGGACCCATTAGTGAACAAAGTGCATTAAGGCATCTTTTTCAAAAGACACCTAAAGTATGGGTATAAATTACTGAGCAAATTTAAAGCTGATATTCAATTTATCCTTTCTCTATACAGGCAGATTTTCACCACTTGCATAGTAACAACAAAACACTGTAGGAAAACCATTCTTTTAAAGTTGTCATATGCCTGAAGCATCTCCCAAAATGATAATTTATACATAAGCATTGTGATAATTAAAAAAAAGCTTCTATCTTCAAAGGGAAAGAGAAAAAAATGCACCTGATTCAGCTCTGAGATAAAGTACATACAACCTCTATTGCCTTCACTGAAGCTCTTCTATCAACACCAGGATGAATGTAGGGTCTCCCCATGCCGATTTCTATCGCTGCTGAGAGCTTACTCTTTACTTTTCATTCACAAAGTGAACTGTGCTTTTGCAAACAACCTGGGACAATGATAACTATGAGCAAACTCCAGCTGCAGCGTTTCTCCATACAGCACATGTAAAACAGATTTCCTTGCTTTGTTATAGACACTACACAGTGTATGACAATGAAACATTTGTATTTAATTTAAAACCAATGGTAAAGTGGCGCATGTCTCACTTCCGAGCTGTTGGCTGGGCTTGCTATGTTGAACCTTGTAAAATCAGCAATAAGCATTCACATGTCTACCATCAGAACCGTGACATCTTCTATTACAATCAATCCTTAAATGATGCTTTATCAAATTAGTCTACAGTCAGACCTTGGATTGGCTGTTCTCCTCCAGTGCTGCTGATTCTCAGAGATGGTATCGGTCTTCCACATCCTCAGTGACTCTGTAATGTTTCCCAAAGATGAAAGCGGAGCACTCGTAGATGGGAATATTGCCATCAATAAAATAAATCACCAGATGATTTATCCACTCACATTTCTAGGAGATATTCCACATGTTTTTTATGAACTGAGAGAGCACTGCCCTGTGAACAGAAGTAAATTAAACTTTATTCTTTTGATGTGTTGGTGAGCTCCACTTCCTCTCTTGCTTATTTTTGTTCTTTTGGTCTGCACACTCCCACGTGCAAAGTAGAAATTGGGAGATCTCGCACTCAACAAGGCTGGTAATGAGACCACTAATGTGGGCACAAGTAAAACCTGCGGTATAATGACTTGTCCACTATGCAGTTTTCATCCTTCCAATTTCCTGCTATTATCCACTGTAAAATAAAATCATGCAAAAGGCTGATGAAACTTTAATTAACAGGACCATCAATGTGCAAAAAAACCCCCCCAAAGCAACAAGAAGTCATTTCCCAGGTGTCCATACTAGGCTTTCACTTTTCTCTTTTTTTTTTCTATTTTTATAAATAATTTATAAATCTTCCTGTAAGAGATGAAATACAAAACCAACCAAACAAAACCAACTGAAAAAGAAAGTTCTAAGATATTATTAAAGCCACTTCTTGTCCTTCAGTACAAAATACACAGAAAGAGAGATTCTCTCCTTGTCAGTTTTGCCCAAATTCGGCAGCGTTGTCTGGGGTGCCACATGGGTCCGCCAGCTCCGCGTAAGCTCCTTCTGGCACCACTGGGCTGCCCTGGGAAGATGTGTCATCCTACCTTTTGGCTTTCAGCAGTCACGCGAGCTGCTCGGAGGAGTCTAGGTGGTCAGGGATAGGCAAGCCAGTTATAATGGTCAAACATTTATTCCACACTGTGAACGTGGGGCACACTGGCTGGCCAAATGTAATGTCAAAAGTGTAAAGGTGTAGGGAGTTCAAAGCATCATAAAAGGCAAGGGAACCGTTGTCGTAGTCCAGCAAAATCCCGACCCGCCGGAGGTGAGGCGCAGGCTCGATGGGGATTTCTTTGCTGTTGTGCCGCACCATCCAGGTGTTATTGCAGCGGCAAAGCACCCAGGAGGCAGAATTCTTTCCAATCCACTCGTGCTTTGGTGCTGATTTATAGGAAATACCAATAGCATACCTGCAAAACAAAGGAACACCTCAAGGAAACAAATGCTTCCTGCCGTTTTGTCTCTCAGTGAAGTCAAATGCTAGCCCAGAGAACATGCTGGAATGCCCCAGCCTCTTACTGCTGTGGGTTAAGCTCTAATTAAATGACGTTTCACCACAACATCTGAACAGGCTTAATTAATGCTTTGCCCTGTCTCTCTTTTGGGTCTGAAAAGTCACTCATTGTACTATTTTTAGTTTGGCAGCTATGGCAATTTTTTTGAGGGCTTGCCTCTGGTATTGAAAAGGAAGATTGTTGAGTACTCAGCAACCCAGAGTTTAAATCGCTGGACCTCAAATTTCCATTTCCAACAGATGAATACAGAGGAATTCATTGATTTTAAAATACACTGCTATCTGTCAGCTAATCTGATCTCTCCTTGCTCCTTTAATATATGGCCCAGAAGAAGGAATGCAAGAGTAAACATCAAAGGACACATTAAACCCCCTACTCCATTTTGCCATTTTCAAATATGTTTTGCCAGATGTTGGTGAGGTTTTCAGATTCAAATGAGTATTTTTGAGAGTAGGTTTCAGGCCAAGTGAAGCAATTGTAGGTGAAGACATTTGCTCTGCGAACCAAAATTTATGGCAAGATGTGCAGGGCAAAAGGACTGTGAAAATCTTCTCATTATTGGACGCTGAGGAAAAATACCTGACTTGTCATATATAACAGAAATTTAAAAGTTCCTCATGTTCTAGACACACTGCAGTATTTGTCGGGCATTCAACCAAGAGAAATTAATGTGCCATAAGGATTTTTTCCCCATTCCTTAGCACTGGCACAGACAAACAGCATTTTTCTTCTTTGAGACAATGGGTAATACCTGAAGACCTTAGTGATATTTCCGCTCCATTAACTTTCATCATGATGTCTTTGAATACCAAAGGATAACATCTCTCCCACTGACTAAAGGAGCTCTGAAAGACACCCCGGTATGACACAGAGGATCATTCAGAAGTGGAGGAAAGCAGTCGTCTATTTCCTGCCCCTTGCTTCATACCCTGGGGCACAGACCTACAGCTCTGCTGTTTCGTGTCCCCTTCCCAGAAGCAAATCTGACCTCTGCCCCTGTTAAACTGGATCATCAAGTTGTCCTCAGTTTTATTCATTTTTTCATAGTGAAGGACAGAAAATCTTTCACATTTAGTAGAGAAATGATCACATTTACAAAGTTATCTCTCTGTATAAACAAGATGAAATTTTTTGATCCCTCCAATTAAAAAAATCTTAAAACATACTGTTTGTGGGTTCAAAAAAACAACCAACCCCAGCTGTGGAGTAAAAGTCCTGTGAAGACTGCTAAATATAAAGATGCATAATCTGACAGATTTATTTCCAGAGTCCAAAAGTGCTGGAGATTGGGAAATTCATCTGACTAACTATTTGAAAATACATGCTTGGCCTGCTCTTGTACTGTTCCTGATGTCTCTGCTACCGGCCTCTATCAGAGAAACTGTGCCAGCACCTGTGTGGTGTGAACTAGTGCTTCTTTTCACATATATTTTTATATACATACCACGTACTCCCGCTTATAACCACTTCCCAGTAATGCCGCCCGCTGTCGATGAACACGTTGCCAGCTACTCCATAGCTCCCTTGGCTCGTGAATCTCTCTGGTGTGTGACTCTTTTTGGATGATGTTTCATCCCGTTCCACTGTCAAGTTATCATGAGACACTTTCAATTTTCTATGGGCAGATTTGGGGTCCAGTTTAAATGGCTGACCTAGAGAAGTAGAGACAAAGATGACAGAAGAATGATTTGGCTTTGATTTTAAAAAGGAGAGTGGATTAGCAAGCCTCTAAGAAGCCCACAAGATTACGCAACCATATTAATTTCCTCCTCTCAAGTGTTCTTGAGATAGACCAACCTATTCTGTTCCCTGCAACAGCTAGTTTGCATTGCATTGTCAGTTTACTGTCAACTTCATTGTGAACTAACTTCCCCCTGTTGATAATCCCTGCAAAGAGCCCTGCATAATCATCATGTCCATTATCTCTGACCTAGAGGTAACCAGAATACTCTAATTCTTGCATGTAATTGAAACCAATATCCATGCTAATAAAGGTCTGAGGGTTGCTTTTTTCACAGCATATTAGATTTAGAATAAATTGAGTTCTATTAATTCTCTAGGGATAAAGCTCCATAATAACATCTTCATCATTCCTACAAAAAGTATGATTTAAAATCCCACGAAATGAGCTGGAAAATAGGAAGCACTAGCCTTGTCTCTTTGTTCACTGACAGCTTTGTTTGTAACAGGCACAGTCAACAACTCAGGATTGCTTTGGAAGGATGCCCATGTGGTGCTGGATACTGTGCATTGAAAGGAAGGAAGTGAACTGTAACTTGGTCCAAATAATATGGTGCAATAACATTACTGAGGCTGTTGCTCTTGGCAAGTATCTTCGGCTGTAGCACAAGGTCTGTAGACAATAACAGGAAGCTTTTTGGTAAACCAAACCTTGCAGATATATAAAGCCCACCACAATTCTGACAGGCTTGCTCATTGTGTCAGAAAGCAGAAAGATCTTTTACCTCCACCAAGAGACAACTAGAAAAGTATGACTCCACAAGTGGTCCAGCAAAGCACTTTTCCCTTCTTACTGTCTTTCATATCAAGGGGAAAAACACGTAATCAGAAGATTTGATGACATGTACAGAAAATGTAAACTAGATCTCTCATGAACTCTGTGTGAGGAACTGGCACACGTACTTAAAAATAAGATGTAGACTGTTCAGAGTTATCTACTTTTACAATGTGCATTTAGTTATATATTATGACCAAATATAGGATAAAGCTGTTGGAAAGTATTTGGGGACTATTTCTTACTGCCTGGCAGTGGTAACATAACCTCCTGTCTACCCCTCTGACTGCTTAGTAGCCTTTGTGTGCTGAAGCAGTATCTGAAGGATGTCTCTCTGTACTAAATTGTGTCTGCTCCCATCACACAGGTTAATAGCAAACAGGAGGAAATCAGAAGTGTGTACATGCCAATCTCTTCAGACTCCTTTCACCATTCACTGTCACCCCTCTTCAAGCACCCTCCCCTACAATAAGCAGGTTTCAGAGGATGCACAAATCCCAGTGTTTCCTTTCCAGCCCTCAGAGCTGCCCATGATGACTACATGACTGAGGGATTAGCTGGGACAAGAGGAAAAAACAGATGAAAACTAGTCTTAAAATTGCTATTCTACATCTGCTAATAATTTGAGTAACCATTGTTTTTTTGAAGTGGGATCTCTGACTACTCTATCACCTTTCTGAACTCCATAAAAAACTGAGGGGGTTGAAGCTAAGAAGTTTTCCAATGTCCTAAAAAAGAGATAATTTTGGAGGATAAAATTAGACTAGCAATTATCTTATGAACACTACACAAAAATAAAATGTTTTACTGCAAACATTAGGAAAGTTTTTGCTTTGTAGAGGAAAAAGAATAGAGAGGATATTAAAAACAAAACCACAAAAGAGTATTTTCAACCATTTCACATGTGATAGCTTGGTTCCTATGTGATATTTCCAGTGACAGATGCATGTCTCAAAAAACCCCAGCATATTTTCTGTGCTACTGAAGACTCAGGCAATCTTGAATTATGTTAAATAAGTGGCTTTCATTTTGGAAAGCACTTCAAAAAAGTTAAACATCTCTGTCCTCCTGTATCTTTCAAAGATCAGACCTAAAAAGGAAGGCCAGAAAGGAGAAGACTTTGTGCATCCTGATCTTGTGTTACTCACTGTTTGTCTTGAGCTTGCCAGGCTCGCTGCTCCGGCTGCCAGCCTGATTAATGGCCTTAACAATGAAGATGTACTTCGTGCCACTCTGCAGCCCATGCACTGTGTAGTGGTTCTGTTTGATATTAGGAACAATCATCCAGCTGTCGGCTGAGTTGCATAAACCTGCAATTTCAAACAGAGCACATCAGTCATAACACACTAAACACTTTGTAACAGAGGGACATTTAGAGCATTCCCAGGCACCCAAGGACCAATATGTACTTTGCTTCAGTACCTTTTAAAGTGTTGTTACATTTACTGAGCCACTACTTAAAGCCACTAATTCCTTTTATCAACCTGCAGCCAAGGTACCTTTTAAGTTCTTGCTATGTGAAGTGAACCATAAAAAGTGGGCATTTAAGAAACGGCTCGGTGGAGACACTAGCAGTCTGAGATTTTTCATATCCCAACACAAGGCATTCTTTATTGCTTAAGAGCTGGAGGATTATGGAGATCCCATCAATCTACTGCTTGGATTAATGAACTCAGTTTAAACCCCAGAAGACGAACGTAAGCAGTAAAGCCAGGAGGGCTGGGGAGGCACCTTGGCTGACAGTCCCCAGGTATGCATTCTTCAGAACCTGAAGCAAATCATGGGAGGCCAAACAGGGTAGAGCATGGACTTCAGGGAAACCTTTGGCTCTTGCACTTCAGGCTTTGCCAGAAAGTAATCTAAGCCAGTAAATTTAATGGATGCAACTTTTTGATTTATGTCCACATGCTGAGATGCCAGCTGGGAAAGAGCTGGAAAATTTTCCATTTATAAAACATTTTGGTTTATACTTGGTTTAGATTTGATGCCTACCACAGAAGTATAATATGCAGGAAGTAAGTAAAATAAGGGAGTACCAATGTCATAATCAAAAGAGGAAAATACTCTATTAAAATGAACTTATTACTTTACGTAAGTTTTTCCTACTGTGGTATAACTGCAAGGGCAATCAGTCATACATACAACTCACTGTATATTTGGAACAGCTCCTGGTCTAATGGATTCCCCAGTCTCTTATTGTAGATGTTTACATAAATAAAAAATTTAACATTTATAAGGAGTATACGTATTCACAACCTTTTATATGGTTATACAGCTAGAAATAGGTAGATGCAAATGGAAGTGTATGCATGTGTGTACACATGTAAGGCTGGAAAACTTAACAGAGAACTGCTTGACTGGATTAGGAACCAGATAGACTTCTTGGCCCCTGTCTTTACTGGGCATAGAACACATTATGAAAGATGTTGTTATTTACAGACAGCTTTCAGCTTTTAACTAATGTTCTACCAGCAAACCACTCATGAAGAGAATCTTTTAGAACTCAGTAGTAAATTCAGCTCTGCATATCAGACAATACGAACCTCTATGTAAAATAAAATTTAAAGGCTACTTGGTTACAAAACCTGAAAGAAAGGGATCTGTGATACCGGTTTGCAGACTCATACACAATTCATGGCCATACTGCAAGATTCCTTCCTAATTTGATATGTGCTTTTCATAACAAAAGATCATTAGAAACAGAATTTAAATTCCAAATTTCAATCTAAGTATTTTGATGTTTGTGTCTCTTGCATTACGAAGCATTCTTGAGAGGCAGGCAGAACAGAGTTTCATCCTGCTGTGCAAATGGGTAACTGTGGCACAGTTTCGGGTTGGATTCATATTATCTTGTCACCTAATGAAGAGCTACAATGCCTAACCTATTTTTCTGGACTCTGAGGAGAGGCAGAAATCAGTAAGTACTTTCTTTAACTTCTCCAGGTGTGAAAATGACATGAGATCAGTCACTCATCTATAGATGATTATATAAACATATATATGTGTGTGTGTGTGTGTGTATGACTGTATAGAACAATTATCTGCCTTTCTCATGAAGAAAAAGAACTCCACGTTATACCCCATGGCAACTCCAGCTGGGCCCAGCACTTGTAGTGGACTCCTTAAAGCAACATCAGTCCATGTCTTCTTTCACTGAGCCATACACACCAAATTATACTTATTTTTTTAGGCTGTGTGTGAATGGGTTTCCTATGAGGAAGAAAGAAAATAAAGGAAGCAGTTTCCTGACATAAAATATTTCACTGACTACTCAGAGGAAATCTCATCTTTCCCCAATTTGCCACAAACATTAAAGGGACACTTCTGTAGCTGAACTACCACAATGATTTTGCATTTAAACCATCCCTTACTGGACTCATAGGCACTATTGCAAAATAAGTATGTTAAAATAAAGCAAAATGAAGCACTGGATTTCAAGTGAATTCAATATAATCAAGGAATCCTTAACTAAGATGCCTGTGATGGGATGCAGAATAACATATGACAGCAAGTGGGATGGATACAGACAGTGGTTCTAGAAGGGTCTTATCCAACCACAACCACATTTTGAAAGCAGAGTTCTGTGGTGTGTGTAAACCATTTATAAGCTGACCGTTCTGCAGACACAGAAATGCCCAGAGTTTTGCTAACTCATCTAGAAACTAGTTTTGTATTATTCACTGCAACTCTCTAACGGGCACATTTTTGAGACTTGCATTGCACTTTTTACAATACCCTCCAGAGGCTGATTGCTCCTTAACAAAGTATAAAATTTCGATCCAAATAAGTATATAAAGGACAGTAAAGGTATTGTTGCGTTGCTATGAGTCTCCTCTCGAGTTCATCCCCTTCTCCTGGTTACGTGGATTTATACATACCCAATAATCACTAAGGACCTTACCTACCCTGAACTCTCTGCACAGTCAATAGAGAGAGTCTGAAACCTCCTGTTTGACCTGACTCATATTCTAGAGGAAAGCTGCATCCTCTTTGATGGCAGAATACATCTTATGTTTCTTTTCTTTGTCCTTCCAGTCTCAGGCATCCCAGACTAGTGATGTGCAATAAATGTTGGATGTGCCGTGACTGTCTTGGTTACTTTGCTCGACAACCCTTGTTGTCCCAACAAGCTCAGCTCTTGCCTATGCATCAAGGGGCTCAGTGATGTGTTCTGATTTCTGACATTAAGCTCTTTGATAACAGGCTTTAAATTGTACTTTCATTCAAAAATCCTGGGAATGAAGTATTGATGATTCTAAACTGCAAGTCCAAACTCCTTCAAAAGGGGGAATAGTTATTATTGGCAGCCAAGTTAAGCTTTTACGTATGAAAGAATAATTTGTCACTGCATCAAAGGAATTTGTCTCCAGTTATGCCTTGTCAGGACAGCCTTTCTTCTCTGAATACAAAAGAATATGATTAAGGAAGTTCAGGGAAATGAGCAAGCAGCCTGGTCACACTGGCATCCGGGGGTAGTGTTTGCCCCTCAGTTCCCTGCCTGTGACAGCAGGTGAAGTGGAAAAGTACACATCTCCTCACTGGTGCAGCAGCAGGAGCCAAGGGTCTCCTATTGTACCCACTCCTAATCCAGGCTACATTCAGGTTTCTTGTTTCAAAAACCCAGGGCTTTTAATAGGGTAATGCAGATGGTAAAACAATGTATTTTAAAACTGTAGCCTACAAAAATGTAGAGAATTTAAATTGCATCCTGGAATGGTGCAGTGAACACAGTGATGTCCGTACAGGATGTGTGAGTTTTCAAAACAAGTTTCTCAGAGTCTGGAGGTAATAACTTGTAAAGCTATTTCCCTGGTGTTGGCTGTTGATGCACTTTAAAAAACAGATGGGAAAAATCCCAAGGTGTAAATCCTCCTAAAATTTACACCTTGGGATTTTAATAACATATATTTTCTTGAAAACTGGAAAAGGAGCACAAAAGTCATGGGAAGGTTATTTAATCTCTTGAGTATTTTAATTATTGTAAAATACTTTATTTACATAAATTATTACCAATTCAAATTGGTAGAGTAAATAAGGTAGGTGAAAGTAACAGATAGCTCTCCACCCCCACTCTTCATTCCCATCTGAAAAAAAAAACAACATATGCAGGATTTCTGCAAAACACATTGAATTTTTTTAAAGAAATACACTCTTTTTATACTTTAAAGAGGCAGAAGCTTTCCCGGTTTTATCCCAAATTTGCTTTTGTGCCATTAAAAATTCTCACTAAAATCTTCAGTAGAAATCTGAAGACTGTAAAGAATCTGTTTTTGGTGAAATAAAGCTTCCAGAAAGAGACAAAGGCTAGAATATTAAAAATTAATTGGTGAATCATAAATTCACTGTTTTTAATGGAAGCTTGGGCTCCTAATTTTCTTAGATCCTTCAAAAAACTTTTATCGTCTCTCAAAGGAAGAGAGGTCCTGTAACAGTGAAAAGGTTCTGACAGTAGTACACTGTATCCTTGACATGGTCATTTTTTAAAAATTAGACTGTATAACTTATTAACCCTGATTTCTTTTACCAGTTAAGAGAGTATGATTTACTGATTTTTGTCAAGAAGGGAGAGATGTATTTTTCCTGAAGAATCTTGCATCAGAGCTAGAGAAAAATTTGAACTGTCCTGAAACACACTGTAACAAATCCATGGTGTTAAAAAAAGGCCTACTCAATGAATACTTGAAAATCTATTGAAATGGGATAATGAAATTAAAATGCATGTTATTTAGCTAGTGACAAAGTAATTTTAAAAGCTTTTACCATATTCAGATTGCAGGTGATTAGCTGCCTCTCAGAGATGCAAACGTATAAATGGTATAACTCTGAGAACAACTGCTTTAGTAAAAGCCCACTTAATCTAAAGTTCCGTATTGCTCTTATGCACAGAACAGGTCTGCCAAACATTCAATAGCCAAGACATTTGGCCACATTTGGAAATAATCTTTCCTGTATGAAATAGGATTCAAATGAAATACTCTATTTGGACCTTGGCCATCAAAAGTTAACTTTCCAATTTTTCAGTTAATAAAAAAGAATATAGTTGATTATGTTGGATAGAAAATACACTAAAAAAACATAGTATTGCTTGTTTTTGTTACTGAATTCTTAGCAATCTCTGGATGATATATGCCTCTGATGGGGGAAATGTACTGTGAGTGGAAAGTGCAGTCAGGCTGGCTGTGTGGTTTAAGAAACAGATTCCAAAATAACAGCCTCCATTAGCACGGTAGGTGGGTATGTATGCAAAGTGATTCCTATTGTCTCAGGGGAAAAAGCTTTTTGGTTTAATGCAGTACTTGAGCTACTCCCTGGTGACTAATTCATAGCTACAAAAACACAGAACTGAGGTCAATCTATGAGCCTGTTTTCATTTTCTGCTACAGACAACACACAATACCAATGGAAATTTTTGGGTTGAGACAGAGCACTAAAAATACAGTTACGTGCAACAGCATGCATATGCCATAAATAGGAAGAAATTTGTGCTAACCCAAAGTCTCTTTCATTAAAACAGCATTTAAAAAAAACCCCACAAACCTATCCTCAGTTCATCAAAACATGAAGGCTGCAGTGCAGCACCTGCTAATGCCACTTACAGTGACAGTAGCTCTCTCTGTTCAACGGCACTGCTGAGGTACACTCTGATATTCTAAGAACAGCCTTGGAAAGCCATTTGTAACAGGTGGGACATTAAATCCTTCAGCAGGATCAAGAACATAATGTAACAAAGTGAATAAATATCCAGGCAGTGTTCTGAGTAAAACGAGGATGAGATTGACAGGGCAAGAAGAAATGGTCTCAAATTGTACCAGGGGAGGTTTAGATTGGATGTTAGGAAATTTCTTCATGGAAAGGCTTGTCAAGCATCGGAACAGACTGTCCAGGTAAGTGGTGGTGTCACCATTACTGGAAGTACTCAAAAGTCATGTGGATGTGACATTTAGGGCCATGGTGGACTTGGCAGCGTTAAGTTAATGGATGGACTCAATGATCTTAGAGGTCTTTTCCAATCTAAGTGATCCTATGATTCTATGATGTTTGTAAGTGGGCAAATCTCCAATACCAGTGTGATTTGGAATGAACTGGGAGAGTCTCACGTTTTACAAACCCAGGCAGATTTGTAGCATGTTGGCAGGAAGATCACCACTGGAGGTGTTCAAGTCTATATTAAATAATGAAATTTTAAAAAAAAGCTTTACAACATTTGGAAAGGCCTTTCACTTAGAATACATGCATGTATTTAATTTGGGTTAACATTACAGCTTTCAATTAAACCAGGGTATTTGCATAAGAACTAACTCTCTTAAAAAAAACCAACAAAACCAAACCCAAAAACCCAAACAAAACAAAACCAAACCACAAAAACACCAAAAAAGGGGCCATTCTTTCATTTCTTTCTACTTTCATTTAAGGTCTTTCAGAGCATTTTGTAAACAAAGTTTCTTACAGTGTTAATTTGTTTACTCTTCAAAGTTTTAATTATGCTATTTTTGCAAAGTGTTGTGAAAGTTCAGGCTGCATACTGAGCACATCATGCTATGTTTGAAAATTATATTGCATCCCTGAAAGCAGACTTATTGATACATATTTTGCAGATCAAAGCTTTCACCTCCCCATGGGAAACCTACAGTGCAGCCTAAAATAGAAATACTTTGTTATTTATTCACTAGTAAGCAAGGAGTAAAATCCCACATCCCAGGGGCGTGGAAATGGCCCACCTTTTGCTGCTGCCATGTTTACACATAATGGAAATAATTGACTTGCACAGCATAAAGCCATAGATAAAAATGGACTAGAAAATAAGCAACACACTGTCTTATAATTAAGTCCTTTCTGCTTAGTAGTGATTAATCAGGGAAGCTTTTCCTTCCTTATCTACCTTCAATTTTTTCAAAATTACTATTAGACTTTTTCATTATCCAGCTTGCGCAGATGTAGAAGCATGTGTTGAAGTT
Organism: Struthidea cinerea; assembly: GCA_013397865.1. Taxonomy (NCBI): domain Eukaryota; kingdom Metazoa; phylum Chordata; class Aves; order Passeriformes; family Corcoracidae; genus Struthidea; species Struthidea cinerea. The sequence goes on along the minus strand of VZTI01002387.1, from coordinate 76,602 downwards.
TATTTGGTCTTTCCAGCAGCCTTAAATTTTGCAGTGTGCTCTTCAAAATCAGGCTGTTAAGGGAAATACTAAATGGAGGTTTTGACAAAACATTCATCAAATTTTCAATAATCCATCTTCTTTCTTTAGTCAGTCCTGAATGCTATAATACATTCACAGTATGCTACTTAAAAAATGTGTTAAGATGCCAGCACATGAATTCTCAGATATCCTTTCATATGGCTTGAAACCAAACTCCTGCTTAGTGATGGAGAAGATGAGATTCACACAGTAACAGAGGAGTCAGTGGGAGAGTTTGGCTCAGTACTCAAACTTGGCATAGACCATACAATTTTTCCACTGACATAAAGCATGTAAACATGCCCACAGCACTGAGTTTCATCAAAGTATCTCAACAAATTTTCTTCTTACAAACAAATTTTGCAAGAAGGAAAGCAGTTCTGCCCTGTCTCACAGCTAGGCCTATCTAGGTCAGTATGGCATGGCCAGGGTGTTTGATGGTGGACAAAGGTGAGGGTGTAGGAAGCTTTTAAGGAACAGGGAAAGCACGCACTGATCATTTCTCACCATGTTCTCCCAGGCTTCAACAGCTTACAGCTCTGGGACTTCCAGAGCCACTTCATTGCACTTCATTGTTCTCAGTGTATTTTTCTTGCACAATCTGTCCAGGTATCTCTTGAACTCTAAAACACACCAACCCTCTGTGGCAGTGAGTCCCCTATCTAAATATATGTTGACTTGAACAAAGTCCACATTTTGACCGATTTGGCTCATTTCAGGATCCTTGTTTAATAAAACAAGTATGTGTCAGCTAGTGGTATTCCCATTAAATATACAGGGACCAGGAAGAAGTTGAATGGCTTCTCCAAATTCATATTCAATGATCCCTATGATTGCAGAACACTGAACCCAGAAGTGCTGACTTCCTGACCAAAGATTAGACCATATTTTTTTTCTGTGATGAGTAGTTATTTAACAGTAAAACAATCTAAAATCTAATAAGTAAATTCGGTCATTAAAGAAAGTCAGAGATTCAAAACATAGAGAGTACTCATAAAAAATGTGCTATGATACAAAACCTATGTTTGTTAATCTCATTTTAAGCAAACCCAAGTTACCATATAAGTTGTTCCACTGATGTTTTCTGACTTAGCCTGTAGTTCGCTGAGACCTATGTTTTGTAGCCTTGAAGACAGTAAAAATCAGAGGGAAGGACTTAATCTGTATTTCAGACAAAGGTCCAGATGTCAAGTTTATATAAATGACAGTGGGGCTGCAGCTCTAACTAACGACCAGTTCAACACAGGCTCCCACACGCAGACTGACTAGTGCAGACAATGGAACTGAGGTCTTTGAACTTGCTACATCTGCAAAAAGGGACTTGGGACGTAAGAGGCAGGTGCTGTTAATATAGACAGTACTTGTGCTGGGTTTAGTCTTCAAAAGTTCCCAGTACATGGCACTCCCAGAAAAGACACAAGAAATTCTAACTGAAGTAATTCTGAATTTTAAATGCCTTTAAAATCATTATTGTTTGGATTGAATATTTTGGCTTTAAATCTATCTAGAAAATAATTTTTCCTTTTTTTCTTGACATAGGAGTATATTTATCTTTAAAGGCACTTGGTTTACGTAGAAACCATAAGGAAACAACAAGAAAAGAGAAGGCTTATACTCACTAACAACGTTGGCTTGTCCAGTGAAGATGGTGTACTGCAGCTCATAAGAGACCACACTGAACTCATCATCTGATGTCCAGTGCACAGTAATGGTATCATAAGAAGCTGTACAGAGCTCTTCTCGAATGGTGGGTGGGTTGGGAGCTGTGAGATACAACACAGGAGGCACAATCAGTGAAGTATTTCCCCTCTCCCCTGAGATTAGGGGATGTAGTTGATGTACGAGTTTGTAGCAATATTATCCAACAGTTTTTCAACAACTTTTCCCGAATTCCAGTACTGACAGTGATTATCAATTAACTGTTAGGAAGGAATTCTTAATATCAACAAAACCACCTGGGAACTCCAGATTTTGAAAATGTTTTGTATTAAAGTCGCTTTAGTTTCAGATGGCCTAGAGCAAGTGATGTATTGGTGATCACATTAGATGGGTACAATGACAAGTTACCTTTTCTAAGATTGTTCTGATCATTTCACCAAACTTATCAAAATTTCATTGATGCAGGTCAAGAGGGAGGGTCAACACTTTTCACTGTTGACTCGAAAGCAGTGTTTGCCCAGCCTATCTTAACAGAGGTTTCCATTAGTGGTATTGTGGTGGTGCATCCTTCCCGGCCCCGCTCCAGGCCACATTATGATCTGTCACTCATTAGCAAAAATATAATTCTGGGGAAGCTCCCAACACTCATACTTTCATGCTCAATTTTCTCCATTTTTATTGATCTCTTAGCTATCCTTTCTAATTTAGATGCTTATAATTTCTGCTGGTTATAAAATTCACTTTTTTCAGCATTAAATAAGGAGTTCCTATCATAACATAATGACTGTATGAATATTACAACCAAATAGTTACCCAGGAGCCCTCTGTCTCTGTCTCTCTCTCTCTTTTCTTTCTAACAGACAGAAAAGATCTCTGTGTAGCAAGATATACAAACTTTTCCCATATTAATACATGTTAGTTTTAAAGAACTATTTAAAGAAGTGAAACTTGAAGCAAATTACTTAGGTCTAAATTTTCTTGTTTGCAATCTTTAAAAATCCAAACACCTAAATAACAAAGAAATTAGTCTCTCTTTGAAAGACTGGTGGGTCTTCCCACATCCTTGTTTGAGAGGGAGCTTCATTCCACATCATCTTCCCTACAAGCCACATCATGAAAAGAAACATAACAAATCCTTGTTCTTAATAGCGTTTCTCCCAGCTGTCACAGAGTGAAGAAGGAGAGCACTCAAGCTGAAACAACCAAAATATGTGTGTACTAAATGAAAAGAAGGGCATCTGAGAGTGTTTGTGGTGGTTTAGTTTTTGTTTTTTTTTTCCTGTCAGCTCTTTAATCTCTGATAGCCACAAATAATAATAATAATAATAGCCTCAAAAAGAGTCCCTCTGAAGGAATTCCACCTTTACTTTTGCAACATCTTACTTTCATGAAGCATCTATTTTATTTTCCATTAAGAATTTTTATCGATCATATCTCTGGTTTACAGATGTATGTTCCCAAGGATTAAGGTGCAGACACGTTTCCAAGCAGCCTCTTTTAACCAAGGGGCATAAGGAAACATTCAAATGTGTTTCATGATATGGCCATGATTTGTGATGCTCTAAATATTGAATCACAGAAGACAACAAATGCGTTTTTTTAACTTGTCAGAAAAACCCTTGGGACAGATCGGTATTAATGAAAAGAAAGACAAATAAAACTCAAATAAGAACAGGAGAAGAATATAATCAAAATGTGGAAAAAAAACGTCCACAGTTTTCTGAAAAGACAAATGGTAGTATCAGCTATGTTCCAAAAATGTATCCTGTACAACAATCACAGGAGGTTTTTAAATTTTTTTTCTTCCTAAATGGGCTTCATTTCAAAATATTCCTATCCTTCAAAGGCCAAACAAAAACTGGAACAAGTCTTAATTACAAATATACAAATAGATCAATTTTTTTTGTCTGCTGGTGTTCAGCTAAGATTTTCTTCTGTTATCTCCTGCACCTAAGAACAAAATATTTTACTTGAGAAATGTACTTGTTATTATTTCAACACAGAAAATAAATATTAATTTATGGAAAGCAAAAATTACTGAAGGTTTAATTAACTGTAAACTGCATTTCAATAACACCTAAGTGTCTTCAACTTCTTTGAAAACGGCAGCCTAAATTTGCTTTTCATACACACAGCTGGCCTTATAGCTGGAAATTTACAGGCCTTCATGTAATGAAAATGACTGAGAGAGGTTTGACCTAAGCAGGACATATTTTCCCTGGCTCTTGTGATTAACCCACACTCACCTGAGACTATACTGCATGAATTCAGCTCTTTGGCAACATCCATTTCCCAAACCACTCAGAATAAAACAAATACACCTGCTTCTCCTACAGAAAGGCAGGAAAGTCTACATTCAGATGCTTTGTACAAAAAAATAATGTAGCAGTCCAACTGCCCAATTCATCATTCCACAGCACATACTCCTTTAGAGAGTGTAAATTTGTAATGCAATTAAAGAGATTGACCTCAACTAGTTAGCTTCACTATTGCATTTGGTAGCGTGTGATTTGGTTATTCAATTCACCAGTACTGTTACAGAGCTCTGTGCCACAGGAAAACCTCCTCAAAGACTCCAGTGGTCTGAAGGCTGCACCAGCAACTTCCCCTTCCTGACTTGGGTGTGCTTCACCACTGCTCCAGAAGGGAAGCCCAGTCTGCTTCCAGCACAGCAGTGGAAGACGTAATACACTTCTCTGTAGAGAATCAGACAAAATATCTGGGAGTGGTAACTGCTTCAGACACTCAGACTTTCATTCACCAGCATTTGTGAATCAACACTCTCTCACAAGACAGAAAAATCATTGCTGAAGGCTGTTTTACTTCATTTTGACTCAAAACCGAGTAAACACATTTAAAAAGTCAGTAACCACACCTGAAATGCCTGAAAGGCACTAATATTAGAAGTGCAGTTTCTTAAATTTGCTCTCAGCAGTAACTGATCTCATAAACATAACTACTCCCTTTCAACCCAGTTAGTTAAATGCACCTCCCTTTCCATGTCATCTGCATGGCTTTTGCTCTGAAGCAGAATGAATGGCTCACAAGGTCTACACACCTGAGAGACAGTTTAGGGACACTGCTTCCTTTCCCTGGTGAATCCCAGCATGAATGTGGTGCCTCCTGGGTGCCTATTGAGATTCCATCTAGATCCTCTCAGCACAAGGTCACAGAGATTGACTAAAACCACCTCAACTTCATTTTGTTTGCTCAATTTCTCTCTCCCTGCTGTCATGCAGTGATTGACTTTGTAAAGGTTCCTTGTGGGTTTTGATACTGAGTAACAAACAGAAGACCTAAGCAATCTGCTTGACTTGATGGTGCTAGAAATATCCATATTGCTGGTATGACCGTGAGGGAGTTGCAGAAGCTGCTCTGACCCTCTCTCAGATGTTCATTACTGACTCCATTGTGTATCATGACACTGGACTGAGCCAGCATGCAGGAATTTGAAAGGCACGGTTACATCAGACGTGAATACAAATTTTATGTATTATTAACTTGTCACGTATGAATTGGTACCAACGGCTCAGTCATGCAACCATCTAGACATAGATGGTAGACCAGGACTTCAGGTAGACCAGGACTGCTCAAAACCAACAGAATGAGAAGAGACTACACTCAAACCATGAGACTGAGCATTGACCATAGTTGGTTTTTGATCTTTCAGTGCTGAAAGAGCTAAGCAGTAAGACAGGTTGTGAAGAGTTACCAGAACGAAGTTGTTTCAGTGTGAAAAAATTGCTGGTGTAAGCTAGGCAATACGTATTTCTTTGCGCAGTCGTAGCCGAAGTAATGGATGAAGAAAACTTATCATTGTATCAGATGGGATTTCTGAAGTAGGGCACATTGCAAGGTCAAAGAGTAGATGTTCCTGCAATTGATTTCAAAGTATTAAGACATAAACCAAGCATTTTTGATTCACAATGGACAAAAAAAGTCCTTGTAACAGTAATATTGTGCAGAGGGTTTGCAAGTCATACGTATTGCCTGGATCTAGCTAGATACATGTTTAGAAAAAGTTGATTTCCAGATGAAGACCTTGAGCAACTGTTAAGATAAGAATGCTTTCAAAAGTCATCAAGGCTATATATACAGAGAATAGAACAGTCAGATGAAGATTAAAAGTATTGTTTTAATATACTGAGCTTGATATCTCAATGTCTGGCTGGCAACTTTCAGGAAGATATCAGAGATTTTATTTGGATAGCAGAAGCTTTGGACAGACATCTACGTAAATTACAAGCACAAACTAGTTAAATTTATTTCTTCAGTAAAGGAATAGCCTAGGTAGAAGAAAGATAGGGTTGGTGAGATGGAGGATGAGGAAGATCTGACAAATATTATACTGGGAAGAACCAAAGGAGAAAAAGTCTCCAGGAGACAGCCAAGGTCAGTAGTTTCAAAAGCAACTGACAGCAGAGATAATGAAGCTGGAATTTAGGTTTTGACATTTTGTTCAGAAGAAGTACAGATAGTTACAAGGTAGGCTTCTTCACTTAATTCACAGCATAGATGTATGACTGGGATGTACAAATGGTCTTTGTTTTATTTAACTGTGAAAAGTGATAAAAGTAAAGCCTAATTCACTCTGTCACAAAGTGTTCAGTTTATGATCTATGAAAATTCCATGCACCAGTCTGAAATGAGTAATATAAATCTTTCTCTGGAGCTTCTGGACAACAGCAGAGAATAATAAAATGCATTTTACTCTTGGGATTATAGATATATATACATATATCTCATATATACCTATATACATATATTTACATAAATGTATTCTGTCTGCATAGGTCGCATTTTGTGCTTGGATAATTTGGACATGTGCTTTGCATTTTGCCACTGCAGCCATATGCTGTTTATTAATGTGAAGAAAAGCCTGCTAGAACTGTTTTTCACTGGGCATCAAGGGCAGGGATAAAAATGGTTTGTTAGGAAAAACCAGCTAAAATGCTTGATACATATATAAGATTCCTTAGACTGCATTGTGATCAAATTTTTAAGACTGTGGATGAGTTAGGAAAATGGCAGAGAAGGAGTTATGTAAATGACACAGCCATCATGAGGGATCACAGAAAATATCTTTGTAGCAAGACAACCCTTCATTTTGATACAGATATAACCTTTGTTTTCTGCAGTGTACAGCAATCAGGCTGATAATATTGACATATGATGTACAAAGGGGAGAAGACCTGAGGGATGCAGGAACAGACTGCTAGACAGAATTCACCTCACATAACTTTACACTTCTAAACCACAGTTATCTGCACTTGCATGAGTATATCTATCCTCTGTTTGGAGACAACTGGGGGGAATAGGCAACTCCAGAACAGAGTCAACTGCCTCAATATATGTGCCTCAAAATGAGATGGTTATTTCTCTTATTTGACTATAAAAGAAAATGAGATTGATTATTTTAGAGGTAGATAACTAGGTTAGGGCAAATTAGTCTGGTTTTTGTTTTAATTCTTCATTTCCTTGGATTTTTATAATTTCGGGGTGAATGCTCAACATGGTGGCAAAATTCTTGCAGATTTGGAGAGAGGCAGACACCATAACATTTCACTGGTACTGTATAAGAAGTTGAAATTACTCTCATCACATTATTATTGTGTTTTATTTACTTGAATATGTGTTAGACACTGATTGTATTCATCTGTCACACAGTGATAAATTCCTTGCAGATAAAATTTCTCTTTTAGATATGACAAGAACCCCATAGCTCTAGCAGGCAGGGGTGCTGCTGCCCTGTGCATGCACACAGTCTTGTGCTTCCCAGTATTAATCTGTTCACTTATTCAAAGAATCACAGTGTCAGAGAATAGTTTGGATTGGGAGGGACATTTAAAGTTCGTCTGGCCCAATCTCCAGACAGTGAACAGGGACAGGTTCCTCAGAGTTCTGTCCATCTTGACCTTGAATGTTTCCAGGGGTGGGAGCTATGCAGCCTCTCTTGCAACCTGTTCCACTGGATCACCACCTTCATTTTAAAGATTTTTTCCTTATATGTAGTCTGAACTTACCCTCCTTTGGTTTAGAACCATTACCCCTTGTGCTGTGTCAACAGACCCTACTAAAATGTTTTAAGTGTTGAAAGACCACAGTGAGGTCTCCTAGGAGCCCTCTCTTTTGCAGGCTGAACAACTATAACTTTCTCTGCCTTTCCTCTGAAAAAAAGCCAGAAGCCAGTCCTCTGCATGGAAAAGATTACAGTGGTTGGCAATGAGGAGACTCTGCACCCTCACATTCTCCTGAACTAACACAAGTATACCCTCTGCAAACTGAGACAAGTGAATGGACCCAGGAAGCTTTCCAACGCTTTTCCAGCAGTGCTTTGTGCCTTTCATTGCAAATTCTTGCTGCTAACAGCAGATGCTTAAAGACCCTGCAAAATAAAAACCTACCACATCTCTTCTGTTTTCAATTGAGCTGGAATGAATTGTTCTAATTCTGGCATTGAAATCAAAACACCCTAAATTACAGTAATTTGTTTCTCTTTGTGAGTCATTGTACGCTCTGAGACTGCACATTACTCAGGCTTTCAGTAAGGGTCTAATCCTGTGGGCTTCTTCAGGCCAAAGATCTCAGTAAAGTGAGGTGGGGCTCTGCTGTGCAGAGAACCCACCCCACAGCCTGGCTCAGAGCACAGTGTGCTCTCTAGTTCCAGACACAGCCAGATCCTCCAGCTCTGTGACGGGGAAATACACAGTGTCACCAACATGAGAAAACATCTTTCACTGCTGAGCCTGTGATGTTGATTGCTTGAGCAGCTTCTGGTTGCTCATGGGAACTCTGCCAGGCAGCAATCTGCTGCAGCAAGGCGGCAGCCCCGAGGGAGAAGATAACACCTGGAGCATCCATCTCCTGGGAAATAGGGCTTGGTCCCTGCTTTCCCTCCTCTGGCTGCTCCAGGCTGAGCTACAGCTGTTCTTTCACTCCATTCTGCTGCAGCAGCTTTTAACCATTTCTTAATCCCACTTCCTCACACTATGGTGGTGAAGATTGCAAGGTGAGGAGGTAGGAAATGCATCCCAGTTATTTGAAGCACCTAACACTTCCCGGGGCATTCTGGGGCTGCTGGAGGTAATATATTCAGGATTACAAGCTAGAGTGTATTTGGTCTATGTAGCAAGGTTTTGGTAGTGGCTGGGCTGCAAGGGTAATCTCTGTCAGAAAAGATCAGGAGCTGACTCAGTATCCAACACAGATACTAGATCAGTTCTAAGAAACACCTGCCAGGGTCCAAAGCTGAGCCCATCACTGGTGCTGATAGTGCCTCTGTTACAGCATTTAAAAGAAAGGGTAAGAAAGGCTGTGCAGCAGCTGGGGGAGAAAAGAGTGAGAAAATGTGATAAAAACAGCCCTGCAGATGCCAAGATTGGTGAAGAAGGAGGGGGATGAAGTGCCCCAGGTGCCAGAGCAGAAATTCTCCTGCAGCCTGTGGTGAAGACTATGGTGATGCAGGCTGTTTCCCTGCAGCCCACAGAAGACTACAGTGAAGCAAATCTCCACCTGCAGCCGGGGAGGACCCACACTGGAGCAGGCTGATAGCCCTGGAGGAAGCTGCAGCCTGCAGAGAGAGGACCACACAGGAGAAAGTTTTCTCACAGGAATTGAGGACCGTGGGGGACTCACACTGGAGCAGTCCACTCCTGAAGGACTGCATCTGGCAGAAAGGACCCACTCTGGAGCAGTTCTTGAAGAACGGCAGCCTTGAAAGGACCCATGTTGGAGAAGTCCATGAAGAACTGCATTCCGTGGGAGAAAGCCCATGCCAGAGTAGGAGAAGGGCACCAGGAAGAAGGCATGGCAGAGATGATGTGTGATGAACTGACCACAACCTCCATTCCTCATCCTCATGTGCCGCTTGGTGGGGAGCAGGTACAAGAGCTGGGAACGAAGTTGAGCCCAAGAATGGAGTGGGGGAAAGGATTTTTTTATAGATTTATTTTTATTTCCGTGTCCTAATTTTACAATTAATTTGCAATAAATTACATTCATCTTCCCCAAGCTGAGTCTGTTTTGCCTATAGCAGTAATTCTTGAGTGATCTCCTTGTCCTTATCTCAACCCATGAGTTTTCATCTTATTTTCTCCCCTTACTGAGGAGGTGGAGTGAGAGGGGCTTGGTGAGCACCTGGCAATCAGCCAAAGTTGCAAACACAGGGAGTACTGAAGAAAATCCTATCACTACTATTTTATGAGGAATATATAATAGTGGCACCTCAAGAAAAAAAGTACCTGTAAGGTAATCAAGGCATTCCAACAATTTCTTCTCCCTGGTAAAATCAAGTGCGAAAGTATCAAAAGTATCATTGAGATTAATTTCAGGAATTAGAACCTGGGAGGATGCAGTTGCCATGGAAACCCTGTAATGAAAAGAAAAATGTCTTTTAGCACTCAAGACACAATGACTTTCGTATCGAGGTGGACCTGATCAATATGATTGTTATAACTTCTCAAAAATCTTGGCAAAAGCCTCCACATGGATTTTATTTACATGGTTTAAGTTAGGAACTTCTTTTGCCACTTTTTTTTTGAGAGCAAGATCTCCAATAATTTTTTTTTTTTAACTGAGCTTAGGCCTAACATGCAGTGTCAGGTAACATTTTAACAAAATATTGGTCAAGCAACAATATACCTTGAATTCTTCTTTTTAATCACCCATTGAACCAAAGAAGAAAGAGCACTATAATTAACTGAGTTTTAAGCAATTCTGACAGATGCTGCATCTCTCCCAACCCTTGTTTTCCCAAGCAGTTCCTTGCTCCAGGCATGCCTAGGCACTGCTGTCCCAAGGGCTTGGTGCAGTCCCCACACCTCCTCAGCTGCTCAGCACAGCACACTGCTGTTAACTTCAAAAGGTGCAGGAGGGAGATAAAACAAATAGATGTCAGCATGGTTTATTTTAAAAGGCTTTTCCCTGCAAAACATGTGTGCAGATTTATATTTCCTCCAAAACTGAAAAGTTTCCTCGCCTACCTCATTTCAGGAGCTACACCCATATTTTCTCTGTCCAGATGTACTAATACAAAGAGATGAACATTCACAAGAAAAATACCATCAGGAAGCATTTCTCAGACCCTTCAGCCTGGTATCCCAAAATGCATATTTCTGGAGACCTAGATACTGCATATGTTTATAGAAATTTGGACTGGTTTAAGGAGAGAGATCACTAAATCTTTTGCTATTCAACAGAAATTGGGCAAATATTTCAGTTTGGATGTAAACAGACAACCACGCATGCCATGTATGTCTGTTATCTGTCATTCATGACACATGTCTGATCAAAATATTTGATTGCTTCAATTTAAAATTTTCCCAAATTAGAGCATTCTTTTTCTGTAGACAGGACTGAAGTGACTCCAGGACAAATGTTTACTAAGGGCTACTT